>JAUCMX010000025.1:17195195-17200195 GCA_033459395.1 Hemibagrus guttatus | reverse complement strand
ACACCGGACACTACACCACTGCAGGGGGACGGGGGAGACGTGGACATGGTGGATGAGCCCATTTTTAAAGTACCAAATAAAAGGAAAAAACAAGGGAAGGGACAAGGGAAAAAGCAGACTAAAAAAGAGACGAAGGTGGAGGAACGAGAATCAGACAGTGATGACTGCATCTCAGACTCGGTTTTAACTTTCGACTCTCAGGAGGAACAGATTAATGTCGTTTATAGCACAGAGGACATTAAAGAGTTTTTAAGGAACACCAAATGGCAGAAGAATGTCGCATTAGAAGAGTTTTTCCCTGACCTCAAACAGTTCATTCACGATGTTAAGTTCTTCAGAAGAGAAGGAGCGTTTGTCGATGTGGAAATCTTCCGTCTGAAGAAACTGATAACGAGAGTGAATAGGGAAAACTCTGACGATGAATAATGTGTGGTGTTTTTTATGTTAGAGTGGTTTTTACCCTCTGCTTGGTTTTATTTATTTTATTTATTTTAATGATTGGAATTAATATTGTGAGCTTAAATATTAATGGAGCAAGAGAGCAGAATAAGAGAGCTAAACTCTATGGTCTTTTAAAGCAGAAGCACATTGATATTGTCATGCTGCAGGAAACCCACAGTGATATCAGCAATGCTGCTGATTGGGTGAAGGAGTGGGATGGGTTGGTGATTTTAAGCCATAACACATCACTCAGTGGTGGATCGCCTTGCTCTTTGCTCGCAATTTTATCCCTTGTTCTTATTCAGTTGAATTAAGGGCATTGGTGGCTCAGTGGTAGGTTTCTCGCCTAACATGCAGAAGGCTCGGGTTCGAGTCCCAGCCAATGTCTCCACCCCAGCCACTGGATGCAGTGCTGGTCCCAAGCCCGGAAAAATGGGAGGGTTGTGTCAGGAAGGGCATCCGGCGTAAAACATTTGCCAAGTTGTTGTATGGACCAGTTGGTCCGGTGTGGCGACCCCGAACAGGGAGCAGCCGAAAGCAACTTCTTCGTTCTTATTCAGTTGAAGAGATTTTAACTGGGAGGCTTTTAAAAGTGAAAGCTTTTTATGAGAACGAGGTTTTAGTGTTTATCTGTGTGTACACTCCCACCAGTGCAGTGGAGAGGATGGTTTTTTTAGACACATTGAGCAATGTTATTGCTGACTGCAACACTGCAGATATTTTAATTCTGGGTGGAGATTTTAACTGTACTACGGATGATTTGGATCGGAACCACACAGAACCTCACGTGGCTTCCCATAAACGTCTGTGGGAGGTGATGGAGGCCCACAAGTTAAGTGACATATGGAGAACTTTTAATAAGAACCAGAGACAGTACACGTGGGCCCATGCCGTAGACAACTCACTCTCCCTGGCAAGACTAGATTGCTTTTATGGTTTTAAACACCAGCTAACGCTTTTTACACAGTGTTTTATTGTTCCAGTAAGTATCTCTGACCATAGCATGGTACAGTGTACTATCACTAAAGAGAATGTTAAACCTAAGAGCGCCTACTGGCATTTTAACACTGCACTTTTAGAAGACGCTAATTTTAGAGAGTCTTTTACTTATTTATGGAATTGTTTTAAATCAGAGAAGGCAGCTTTTAGCTGAATTCAGCTGTGGTGGGATTTTACTAAAGCACAAATCAAAGTTTTTTGTCAACAGTATACTCTCAACGTCACAAGAGACATTGTTAGATCTCTGAAAGCTCTGGAGATAGAAATAGTGGAACTCCAGTGTTTGGAGGCCACTGGAGATCGAGGGCATATTGAAGCCCTCAAAAGTAAAAAAGCCAAAATGAACGACCTGTTAGACATTACAACACAAGGGGCGCTGGTCCGCTAACGCTTTAAAAGCGCAGCCGAGATGGACACTCCTTCTAAGTTCTTTTTTAATTTAGAGCAAAAGAATGGACAGAAAAGATTCATACATGCTGTGCGAACAGAATCAGGGGATCTCTTATCTGAGTCCACTGAAATTCGCAAGCAGACAGTAAACTTTTACTCAAAGCTGTACAGCAGTGAGTGGTCAGGGGCACAAGTGGTGGAGGACAGCTTCCTCGTGGGCCTGCCAAAGCTCTCTGAGCGAGCGGCCAGAGAGTTGGACAGGGAGCTGTCGCTGGAGGAGCTTCATGAGGCTCTCCAGAGGATGGAGAATGGACAGGCATCAGGTATAGACGGTCTCCTGGCTGAGTTTTACAAGGCTTTTTGGGCTGTCATAGGGCAGGACGTGCTGGATGTCCTACGGGACAGTATACGGAGAGGTGAGCTCCCATTGAGCTGCAGGAGGGCCGTCCTGACCCTGCTGCCGAAAAAGGGAGACCTGACACACCTGAAGAACTGGCGCCCCGTCTCACTACTGTGCACTGACTACAAGCTGCTCTCAAAAGCATTAGCCTCGAGACTGACTAAGGTAATGGAGCGGCTCATTCACCAGGACCAGACGTACTGTGTGCCTGATTCAATAATGTGTATTTGATTCGTGACATTTTGGACGTCTCCAGGCTATTGGGCTTGAAGACTGGTCTGATTTTCCTAGATCAGGAAAAGGCTTTTGACCGGGTTGAGCATGAATATTTGTGGAAGGTGCTGGAAGCCTTTGGGTTCAACCCAGGTTTTGTAGCCATGATCAGGGTGTTGTACTGTGAAATTGAGAGTGTACTGAAGGTTAATGGTGGTTTATGTGCTCCTTTTAGAGTGTACAGAGGGATCAGGCAGGGCTGTTCCCTCTCAGGCATGTTGTACTCTCTGGCAATTGAACCTCTTTTAAACAAGTTAAGGAGTCATCTATCTGGTTTTAATATTCCACACGCTAATGCCTCAGTATATTTATCAGCTTATGCAGATGATCTGGTAGTCATGATAAACACACAAGAAGATGTGAATGTTTTAACTGCTGTTTTAAAAGACTTTCAGATTTTATCCTCTGCCAAGGTTAACTGGACAAAGAGTGAAGCCATTTTAGTTGGGGAGTGGGGAGGTGGGCAACCTTCACTACCAGGAGGCTTAGCGTGGAAAAGAGGTGGTTTTAAATATTTGGGTGTCTACCTGGGGACCAATGAGATTTTAAACAAAAACTGGGAAGGTTCTGTAGAGCACGTGAAGGGCAGACTGAGCAGATGGAAGCGGCTGGTCCCGAAGATGTCTTACAGGGGGTGAACGCTGGTCAACAACCTCGCCGCGTCATCCCTCTGGCACAAGCTGGCATGCGTAGATCCGCCGCCAAACCTGCTAGCGAACATCCAGGCCCAGTTGGTGGACTTCTTCTGGGATGGTCTACACTGGATTCCACAGAGTGTTCTCCACCTGCCGAAAGAGGAAGGAGGGCAGGGGCTGGTCCAGCTATCTAGCAGAGCTGCAGCCTTCCGACTCCAGTTCATCCAGAGACTCCTCACTGGACGCAGAGACTTAGTATGGAGAGCAGCAGCCAGTGGATTATTACACACAGTTAAAGGACTGGGGCTGGACAGAGCTTTGTTTTTAATGGACACCAAAACGCTGGACATTTCTGGATTACCAATGTTTTACTGTGGACTTTTTAAGATCTGAAATTTTTTAAAAAACAAAACAAAGGCTATCAAACAGTACACTGGCTGCTAGAGGAGTCTCTGGTATATGGCGGGCGACTGGACATCTTCGGTGTGACCGTCCCTGCACTGTCCAGAACACTCGTCTCCTCGGGCATTGTGACGCTCCGGGAGCTCGTGAACGTCACGGGGTCAGACTTGTCAAGGGCAGAGGACCTGGCAGCGCGTATGGGACTGCGGTTCCTGCGTGTTGTCAATCAGCTCCTACACCGCTGAAGATCTGCACATCAGAGGAGCGTGTTCAGCTGATGGACTGTCAACGTACAGAGACTGGTCCTGCAGAGGACGAACCTTTTCCCCCAGCTGAACATTGCTCCTGACCTCGACGGGTGTGCAGGCCCCCTCCTGGAGTGCCGGAGCGAAGGGGAGATGGACTTTGGATCAGTATCGGGGAAGCTGCTCTACAGAGCCTGTGTTAAGGTATTAAATAAGAAGAAGCTGAGTGGGAGGGTAGACACCCCATGGAGAAGTGTACTGGGTTTTAATGATGATGTTAAACCAGAGTGGAGGGCACTGTATAAACCACCGTTAACCAAAAGAGCTGCTGACCTCCAATGGAGGATTTTACATGGTATTATCTCTGTGAACTCTTTTATCTCTGTTTTAAACCCTGATGTTTTACATGACTGTCCGTTCTGTTCACAGAGAGAAACTGTTTTTCATGCTTTTATTCATTGCTCCAGAATACAAGGTCTTTTAATGTTGATTTTACTGTTCAGTGTTTTATTCTTTGTTTTAAATATGTCAGGAAACACAGGTTCAGGTGCCAACTGATCAATTTTATCTTTGGTCAGGGAAAAATGGCAATATACCTGAGCCGAAAAAAAATGGATAGTACAAAACACTGACTGCGAGGCCACAAGAATTTTAAAGAGGCTGATCAAGTCAAGAATTTTAATTGATTTTAATTTTTATAAGAGTATGAATGATTTGGACATGTTTAAGTGTGTGTGGTGTTGTGAGAATGCTGTGTGCTCTGTTGCAGAAGGAGAACTCAACTTTGCAGCAGAGCTACGCTAATCATCACTGCTGTTTAACTCATTTACTGAAAAAAATTGAATACACTCTTATTTATTTATTTATTTATTTATTTACTCATAAAGTCACTCTGTGTATAATATGTGACTTATGTAAATAAAGTTTTGTAAAAGTAAAAAAAAAAAAGTCTCTCTCTCTCTCTCTCTCTCTCTCTCTCTCTCTGACGTCACACACAGTGGGCGGGGGCTTCGTACAAGAGTTGCCTTTGAGTCGGTGTGCTGGCGCGCTTCACGTCTCAGCAGCGCGCTCCGCGTACCCAAGAGCGCATGAGAAAGTTGTTTTTATTTATTTATTTTATTTTTTTTTACATTTTTTAACAAAACTTCCCGCGTTTAACTTTAATAACTTTACGGTTATTCTTTTGAAACTTTTTTTTTTTGAGGATTTCTTTCA
>JAUCMX010000025.1:17170195-17190195 GCA_033459395.1 Hemibagrus guttatus | reverse complement strand
ATTGCTAACATTCCCACCTTTTGACCTACTTGACACAGTTTATGTCCTGTTGCCTTGGCAACGATCACCAAGACAATCCATACTTTGTTTACATTTTCCAAGAGTTAGTCTACTACCTTATTAGAGAGTCAGGCTGAGTCAGGTGAGTCAGAAAAAAGTCTACACACCCCTGTAGAGGTGTGTGTACACAATAACCCAATTGCATAAATATACACACCCCTTAGTTCACACCGTGTTAAAGCACATTCTGCTTATAATCCAGTACTCAGTGTTTCTCTGCACATCTGGATTTGGCAAATTTTGTTCCTCTTTTTCTTTGCAGAAGCGCTCCTGATTTATCAGATTAAGCCATTCCAAAGGTTTTCCATAGGATTTAGATCTGGGCTCTGACTGCCACATTCCAAAACTCTGATCTTCTTCTTCTTCTGAAGACGTTTCTTTGTTGACTTGGATTATTGCTTTTTGGGTAGTTATTGTCCTGGAAGGTGAATTTTTCTTCATCTTCATCTGTCCAACAGACGCCTGCCGGTTTTTTGGCAAAAATGCACAGGAATTTGGAGCTACCCATGATTCCCTGCGTCTTGACTACAGCCACAGTTCCAGCTGAAGAAAAGCAGCTCTGTAGCAGGATGCCGCCACCACCGTGCTTCATTGTGCTGGTTTTTGGGGAAAAATATGTCCTGTTTTTCTACCAAACATATCTTTTACAATTATGCCCTATAACACTGGACTCTCCAAAAGCCATAACACATGATTCAGTTAGCATGAACATTCATTCATTCATTGTCTATCGCTTATCCGATCTATTCTTGGGTTATCGGGCATCAAGGCAGCATACACGCTGGACAGAGTGCCAACCCATCGCAGGGCACTCAGAGGCGGGAATCGATCCCCCAACCCTGGAGGTGTGAGGCAGATGTGCTAACCACCAAGCCACCGTGCCCCCCTGTTAGCATGAACAGCTGCTTTTAATTCAGAGTTATTCAGAATCGCTTCACTGATGGCTGGAAGTTTGAATGTGAATGGTTAAAACTCTCAGAACAGTCACACGCCCATTACGGGAGGGTGTGTACACTTATGCAACCAAGCTGTTATTTCCTTTTGTTTTGTTTTTTTATATTCCATTGTTTGTGTGTGTGCAAGAGATGAAGAAGAAAAGAACTTGATGATGAAAAATGATTTATTAGCACCACATTTGTGTCTTCATGCAAAGCACAGATTGTTTTGTTCTGTCTCTCTTTCTTCATTTTGTTTTTTATCTAAAAATATATCTGCAAAAATTGTCCATACTCCAAACGCAGCTGATTAGCCGAGGCATTCGGTGGTCAGGGTTTACAGGGTTGTCATCTGTAAGTTGTCAAAAATGTATCGCACTCGCCCCATAAATCAAAAAGCGCCTCTATTAATTTCATTCTGACCTTCACCATGTCCTCTGCCTCTACAGTTTTTTTTGTACTTTATCCTGACCTTGTCTTGAATTATTCTTAAAAGATATTCACATATTTCAAACTTCTCATCTGAGCAAGAGCTTCATACCTCTGGCTGCATGTCGTTTGTTGGAGTGCACAAGCATTGCCACCCTCTATGCTATATTAATCAGCTGATGTCCAGCATCGCTACTCACCCCCCACACTGCTCCACATTCCCTCTGATCTGATCCCTCAGGGAAGGTACACTTTAAGACTCTTCACTGTTATGACACCTAGGCGTTGGAATGAACTTCCCCTAGAACGTCCCTCTCGAACAGCTGAGTCACTGGCTGTCTTTAAACAACCTCTTCCTGAAGCACCTCACCTCGCAGTTAAAAGCTAACTTTTAAAAAGTGTTGTCTGTGTGCTTTTCTTGATATATTACCTCCACCACCGAGTTTTACTCTGATGGTATTCTTAGTCTGTGACCGCGTGAACCCTCATCGATGTATTCATTGATAGAGACTACAACAGCACTCCTGTAAGTCTCTCTGGTTAAGAACGTCTGCCAAATGCTGTAAATTTGAACGTGAATGCAATCGGAGACTGATCTTGATGAAGTTTAGAGGACGTATTAAGATTCATTTGGTTGAGTATTCAGCATGCACACTGATACTACAAGTGATACTACAGCTAAAGCGTATAAAGAAAAATGATAACATTACAATGGCATCAAATTCATATTTAATTACACAAGTATACACAGTACAACGTGGTAAAATGCATGCTATAATATATTCAAGGATATTAGTGAAGATTGAAATAAAGGCATGTTCTGGTAGCAGACCTACATTTTTTTGTGTACATTGTACATTCTTCTGTGTACATACACTCTGTCCTGAGACGATCAGAGGTTCACTCACTCCCGTTTGTCACATCCAATACTGGCTTACATACGTTAGTGTTAGAGTCGGAGCACCGCTATAAAATACGGCGACGAGGCAGCTGTATGAAAACAAATGAAATGAATTCACGCGTTTCATGAGTTATCGCTCTGGAGATTGGTCCCAAGAGAAAACAACTAAACAAACATCAGTGTAGAGGTGGGGTTGTGTGTGTGTGTGTGTGTGTGTGTGTGTGTGTGTGCGCGCACATCAATTTAAGTGTGTGCTTTATATCGAGTCATTTACAACTCCCTATAGCTAAAAATAAAACTAGTGACTGTGATCCAGCTAGTAAATGTCTGAGGTAAAACTAGTATCTGAGGTAAAATTAGTGATTGTGAGGTAAAATTTAAGGTAATGTGAGATAAAAGTTTCTGATTCCTAAGTAGTACTTCTGTGAAGAGCACTATGAAATCATCCTAGGAACTCTAAGGTAAAACTGTTGAATGTGTACGATAATACTAGTGACTCTGAGGTAAATCTCGTGATTGTGAGATAATACTAGTGACTCTGAGGTAAATCTCGTGATTGTGAGATAATACTAGTGACTCTGAGGTAAATCTAGTGATTGTGAGATAATACTAGTGACTCTGAGGTAAATCTCGTGATTGTGAGATAATACTAGTGACTCTGAGGTAAATCTCGTGATTGTGAGATAATACTAGTGACTCTGAGGTAAATCTCGTGATTGTGAGATAATACTAGTGACTCTGAGGTAAATCTAGTGATTGTGAGATAATACTAGTGACTCTGAGGTAAATCTCGTGATTGTGAGATAATACTAGTGACTCTGAGGTAAATGTAGTGATTGTGAGATAATACTAGTGACTCTGAGGTAGAACTAGCGACTTTGAGGTAAATGTAGTGACTGTGAGGCAAAACTAGTGACTCCGAGGTAAAACTAGTGAATCTGAGGTAAATATTGTGATGTGGCTGATGGGGTACAATGATGAGTCTAAGATACAACTACTCCATGCATTTAAAAAAAAAAAGTGTGACCATGCGAGAGCTAATCAAAGTGAATGTAAACCAAAACTAGTATCTATGAGGTAATATTTGTAACTGTAAGTTACAACTAGTGAATGGGTGAGGCAAATCTAGCAGCTCTGGGGTAAAAGTAGTGACACTGAGGTAAAACTAGCCACCCTGAAGTAAATTTATAGTGGCTGTGAGGTAAAACTAGTCACTGTGAGAAGTGAAAGTTGAGAATGTGAGGCAAATTAATGTGACTTGTATTAAAATAATGTCAAATAATATAAAACCAGTAAACATATGGGGTAAAAAGGCATGTGTTAAATAGAATTGGTAAGAAAAAGATATAAAATAAAAAAGACTGTAAATATGTGTTTATATGTTTTATGGGTAAGGTAAAAAAAAATTGTGAATGTGTCAGAGGGGATTTTGAAAAAGTATGTATGAATAAGCAGTGGATTTACACACACACACACACACACACACACACACGAAGAACACTCCAGACTGATCTGTGTGTGATTTTGTGTGTCAGGGGAAAAATGAAGATAAAAGTCTGAAGGTGTGTGAGAGCTCAAATTTCTTTCCTTTAAAGCACACACTTATTCACTGTGTGTGTGTTTTCCATTCTCCTGCAGTCAGACATGTTGAATGCATTTAGCAGGTAAAGCAGAAGAGGTGATAAATAAGTGTGAAGTGTGTGTTAGAGGAGTTAATGGAAATACGAATGAAACAGAAATAAATATGCAAGTTTTTATATCTGGAAGGTGTTTTAGAATAGTGTTTGTGCTGGTTCACACCAACATTTAACAGATAACACACACACACACACACACACACACACACATATATGCAAACACATACACACAGCGCATATATATATATATATATAAGGTGAGATGACTAGGAGAGATAAAATACAACAGCGCAAATTTTCCATATGGGCACGTGTCATCCTTGTTTGCTGACAAATGTAATTTTTGTGTGTGTGTGTGTGTGTGTGTGTGTGTGTGTGTATGTGAGAGAGAGTTACTCACTTATCTTTGTGTGTAGGTGTGTGTGAGTTGCATATATCTTGTAACTGATGTGTGTGAGCATAAATGATAAATGACACTTAATGTATGTTAACCTTCACATGTCACACTTTCGTGTGTGTGTGTGTGTGTGTGTGTATGTGTGTGTGTGTGTGTGCACGCTATCTTTATGCGTGTAGATGTTTGTGAGTTGCATGTTATGTTGACCTTCCGGTGCCACACTTTCTTGTGTGTGTGTGTGTGTGTTTGGGGAGGTGTTAAGGACACAACCAGAATGAGTCATATTTAGAAACAAATGGCCTATATAGGTGTGTGTGTGGGGGGGGCTGTAACAGTGGGGTGCGTCTGGCTCCATGGGGGGGTCAGCAACAGAAGGTTTAAGGGATATAAGGGAAAAGAAAAGGAGATTTAGGTGTGTGGAAAAGTTTTTACTGCGTTCAGCTGCACACCATTCAAACACACACACACACACACACACTATACAATCTGTGCTTTTAATGATATTAGTCATGATATATGACTGATATTAGAGGTGTTTGGCATATTAGATATTATGGATTTGAATCTTTTTTGCTTTAAAGTAACTAGCGCTTCTGTCAGTTCTGAACTGACGTCTGATCTGCAGCTGCTTCAGACCTGATAACAACTTTTCCAAAATTTGATTTGACTTTCACTCAGAGTTACGCAGCGATGCAGATGGTAGCAGCAAAACCGTTTGGCAGAACGTAGTCCAGCTGGGGATTATACACACACACACACACACACACACACACAGCTGATCTGTGGCTGTTTGAGTTTATTTTGAAACTTCACATGGCTGTCTGCCTGCGTTTTCTCTTTTTTCGATTGTCGCCTGCTTAAATGTGTGTCATGTTTTCAGCTCTCGCTCTCGTTTGATTCATGGCTTCCCTGTTTACGCTAATTTACACAAATGCACGGTTGAGCATTGATGTATTGCGCCAGCATGATGCCAGCGATCGTAAAAACCTTCCAAACACTAGTTTATGTACAGGCGATGATTACTGTAAAACTAACAGAGCGTAAAACTTCTGAAGAGCGACAGATAAAGATAGGAATATACATATACATTCAGTTAGACGTTTAGCTTGAAGTCTACACGGCATGCATAATGTTCAGAGATTCATTTTAACGCATTAATTTCTTCCAGATCAATCTTCCATTTTCTGTATCGCACATTAAGAGCGAACATCACGAGGCTAAATGATCAGCAGAGGATGCGCTCGTCCTAATCAGCTCATTAACCGTCCTACTTAAACACTCTGTTGGTGTAGTTGCTTTGGTTTTGTCGCTTCGTTTCTCAGATCTGTTCTTTCTCATGGTTTTATCTTCTGTAATCCAGCTTGTTTTGCTTCTCTCCGTGTTTATCATCTGGATCCCTGTTCTGCCTCATTAGGCTGCATATGTGAAGACGGATAACTAACGAACACAAGTGTGCAAATGTTTTACATTGTGTTATTTCCTGGTCACGACACACACACATTCAGGTTTTAAAGTACTTATGAGGACCGGATGTTTTCAAAACATATTTAAGGTGTTTAAACACAGAACCTTGTATAATGCTGACCTGGAATTAAAATACACTCTAATATAATCACCTTTTGGTCTATGCGTCAATGGACACAATATTACAAGACTAAACCCCACCCACCCCCCAACACTAACCCCAACAAATACACCATTACTTAGCAAAGCTGATTGTTTTGCCTTCCTTTTTTTTTCTTTTTAATGACTTAATTTATGGTTGCCATACATTAGCTCATAATTATTTAAATATATGTGTAAATGATCATTTATAGGAATATGAATATTCTGGAAAAGCATATTTTGGCAAATTTTTTCACTGGTGCAAAAGTTAGCATGGATACATAATGTAAACAAGATACAGTTAAAAAGAATTAATTGAAAAAAATAAATAAATAAATAAACAAACAAACAAACAAACAAATAAATAAATAGAATGTGATTTGTTAACAGAAGTCATGTGGGCAGTTTCATTTATTTATAATAAAAACAGGGGAAAAAATCTATTTTAAACAAAACAAAACAAAACAAAAATCTGTTTTTCATTTTTGAAGATAATGTATAGATCAGTGTATTTTAATTACATTTTTTAATGCATTTTAAATTTTATGTGCTTTTATATATATTATATTGTACTATAAAATACTACACACACATAATCTTAATGTCTTTCTTAATATATTTCATATCTATATTTATTATATTTCTTATCATATATTAGTTCTTTTATTCTATTCATATATTTCCTGAGGACCTTCTGCCTGACCTTTTTTTTGTTTGTTTGGTTGGATGTTTAAAAAAAAAAAAAAAGCCAATTGTCCTGAATGTGATCAAGTCAAAGGTCCCCACAAGGCCAGCTGTGTCAGTGTAACGAAGCCGAGGCTGAAGAGAATTCCAGTGCAGTTTAGTGTGTCATTAAAAAGAGCACTAATAAACAAATCCAAAACATGACTCAGTCCTGAACAGTAAACAGACAGAGGTCAGGCCTTCAGCATTAGAACAGTATCAGTATCAGGGGATATACAAAATACAAAGAAACAGGTTATTTCTGGTTTGTGAACAGGATATCCAGCCGAACGTAAATAATAAAACAACCTAAATAAAATGTCAGTGCAGTAACGTTTAATGTCTGATCAAATAAACCAGATCTTACTGGTGGACTCAGCTATTCATGCTGGACTGTATCATGTAGCAGAAATGTGGACATTTACAATAAATGAAGTGAGTCATTTATTCTAAATGGATTTTCGGATGATGCGGTGATCAAACTCAGCTAAAAAAAAAAAAAAAAAAGCTAAAAATGTCTGCTGTGTTTTTGGTCCTTAAATATAAACACATTATAGAGAGATAAGTGTGTTCATTTGTCACTGTAGTGTTTTTATATAAACAGACTTGTTCTCCCTAAGAGGGTAATTTCCTCTTTACACACGATTAAATATCCAGCAGGAATATTCTTCATAATTTTCATGTCCGTTTTTCTTGTAAACTGTTTCGACAACAGCAAAATAATACTTTTTTGTTTTTCAAAACAAATTGGATCAGCGACCAATCTGTTTATCTGTTTATATAAATCGATTTTATTTGTTTCTTGACATCAGCCTCTGAAATAGTGAAACGTTGATCAAATATTTGAATATATGTGAATAAACATACGTTTCGCCAAAGCAGGCATCTGTTGCAATGTTTTATGCCTTAATACTTTTTTTCTTTTTTTAGACTTTATTTAAATTTCATTTTGGTTATATCTCTGGAATCTTATCTAATCTCATTTTAATCAGTTTTCGAGTAGTAAATCATCATAAACCCTTTTTTGCCTTTTGAGTGAATGGCGTTAGCAAAATAACCGCTGACTGACTACAAAAGTCTTTTATTAAACGTCACAGTTTGGTTTTAATTCAGTTCAATTTATTTGCATAGCCCTTTTAACAATGAACATTGTCTCAAAGCATCTTTACAGATGTATAGAAATATAGAAAAAAACATTAAGTTTGAAAAGTTATTATTAATTTTATCCCTAATGAGCAAGCCTGAGGCTACGGTGGCAAGGAAAAACTTCAACTCCAAATGGATATATAAGTCTTCGATTAGAATATGTTGTTTGTCTTTTAAAATAGTCAAGTTATGAAAGAAAAATGGGTTCTGAATTTTATTTTACGATATTTTATTTTCCAGCAAAAGATTTTCCACAGCAGGACCGATTTCTTTTCCTATATTTGTTGTTTGAGTTGAAGACAGCAAACCCAAAGCTCCAGTTCTCTATATGTGCTTTTATATCCCTCCTGATTATTATTCAGGAGATGTCTCTGAATGGTCACAGTTTTCGTGAGCGCTGTCCCCACGGACAAAACGAGAGAGAAAGAGAAAATCCCTCTTCAGTAATGTCTTCTCCATGTTCACCTTGTTTTTCTTTCATCCTTGATTCATTCATTAGTCCATCTGCATTGCAGGACCAAGATCACATTCCACATCTGAGAGAAAAATATCGGCTTTATTCTATCTGATGATGAACATCCAGGAAAAGGCACCAGTGAGCTGCGTTCTCCATAAAATCTGTCCATTTCTTCCTCATTTTCGTACTGCTGTTGTGTTCAGCACCAATATATCACTTCTTCCTCTCAGATATAAGCAGTCTAAACATTACTGATGGAAAATAAGCTCCAGAAGATCTCCTCATCTCCCTGAGATTTTCTGTTCTCCTTGTGTAGTTGACGCAATTTAGTTCACCTGCGTTCAGTTCACACTTGCGAGGCCGAGCAGCTTCTTCGACAGCGTCTTAGACTTTGCTCTCCTTGTTCAGTGGGGAAAAGAAAAACCAAAAATGACTGCAAATGTGGACAGAAGATGGAATTTGTGTGGTTTTTTTTGTTGTGATATGAGGTAACATGAAAGCAAGAGAGATGAATCTAACAGCAGTCTAAAATATTGGCAGTAAGTGAATATTTGGAGCAGCTGATAAATTAGCACTTCATCCAGCACATTCTACTTGATAGATAGATAGATAGATAGATAGATAGATAGATAGATAGATAGATAGATAGATAGATAGATACTTTATTGTTCCTGGAGGAAATTAAATTGTCCAGTAGCAACATACAGAAAGGTGTTAAACCCCATAGAATTGGTTTAAAGTAAACACATCCACTATGCCAAAACTAAACTCAGTTACAACGTATTAAAAATGATATTATAAAATGATACTCTTTCCCACACTCTCCATTACTCTGGAATGTTGACCCCAAGTACTTAAATTCCTGTACCTTCTTCACCTCTTCACCCTGTAACCTTACTGTTCCACTTCCCTCCCTTTCATTCACACACATGTACTCAGTCTTACTACGACTGACTTTCATTCCTCTTCTCTCCAGCGCAAACCTCCACCTCTCCAGGTTTTCCTCCACCTGCTCCCTGCTCTCACTACAGATCACAATGTCATCTGCAAACATCATTGTCCAAGGAGACTCCTGTCTGACCTCCTCTGACAACTGGTCCATCACTATAGCAAACAGGAAGGGGCTCAGAGCCGATCCCTGATGCAGTCCCACCTCCACTTTGAACTCCTCTGTCTGACCTACAGCACACCTCACCACTGTCCTGCTCCTCTCATACATGTCCTGCACCACTCTGACATACTTCTCTGCTACTCCTGACTTCCTCATACAGTACCACAGCTCTTCTCTTGGCACCCTGTCATACGCTTTCTCCAAGTCTACAAACACACAGTGCAACTCCCTCTGACCATCCCTATACTTCTCCATCAAAATTCTCAATACAAAATAATACAATTAATAAAAAAAGATAATACACTTCTTCTCCATTCCTCACTGAGCAGTTACAACCAATATAATAAAAAAAAAAAAAAACCTATGTTACACAGCAGCATTGTCTATAATAATATAATATATCGTATTGTCTATAATAATATAATATAATATCACTCTCTGATGGTTACTTGTGTGATTGAAATAATAAAACCACAAGATGTAAATCTGAGGTCATGGAATTTTAACGTGTGTGCAGGATGTAGCCATTTAATCATGTTTTTAATACACCATGTAGAGTTGACACGAACAGAATAGTAAAATCTTGGCATGTTTTTCAAAGGAAAAGCTACAATAAGTTCAGTAATAATTTTATTCATGAACACACAAAAAAATGTAGTCCTTAAAATGTGTCTACATTGTAAAATGTTTTTAAGGACACTGTCTGAAGCTTGTTTCAGCTCATTCATGGGCCAAAAAAAATTAATCAGAAATAGTTAGCTTATAGCTTTTAAAGTATGCGAAGTATAGAATTATTACAGACCTTCAAACACTTTTAAAGACTTTTACGCTGCCACTTTAAAGGAAACGTGCCAGCATTTCATCTACTAACTAATATTTATTTGTTCTTCAAGTTTCAGTGAGAAATTAAACAGGAGCTAAAACGGCTACCAGATCGATTTAAAATGAACGCTGCTAGCATCGGGTCGCTGAAGTGTGTTAACGTTAAATCTGGAGCTCAGCTTAATCACACACTCAGACGGCTAATACACTTTTAATGAGAGTGTTTAGAGCGGCATTAAAATGAAGCGCTGTCTCACACTGTACTCACATAATTCTGTTTAAACACAGCTACACACGCGCACGGTCAGCGCTAATACGTCTTAGCCGCACTGCCTGAATCTGGTCTTTGTGCCGTATTTCATTAGTGCTAATGCGCTCAGAATTGTGAATTATACACAGAGCTGTGCTGAAGCTGTTCAGGAATTTCACATTGTTCCACTAAGAACACGTTCTTTCCTATGGGACATGAGAGAACCACACACACACACACACACACACACACATTTTTAAGAAAATATATTTACATAATGTATATCTTCTATCATATAGTCAGTGTTAATGGTTTCACACACACACACATACACACCTTGTTATTTCAGCACGCTAACACTCTTCTCACCTCTGATTCTAAGCGAACTTCTGGTGCGTCTCTGATGTGTGTTTGTTTCATTTATAGAAATGTGTCATTGTTTTAAAGATTTAGGATTAAGATTAGATTAAGATTTTAACTTTAAGATTTAGGGTCTTAAAACACAACATGAAAAAATGTCCTTATAGTTCTGATTGTGTGTTTGTGATTTTTTTTTCCACCATTAAGAATAAAGTAATTTGATTTGAAGTGTTTTTCGTTGAACTGAAATTTATCGCACATTTACACGAGCAAACTTTTTTCAGAATTTAATAAACATTAAGAATGAAGAGTCGCTCTCTCTCTCTCTCTCTCTCTGCAGTGGGATTTGTGCTGAAGTGTGTATTCACAAAGCGAACCGTGTGTTAGTAAAGTCACCAAATAGAACGTGATGTTCATTATCGATTGTGTTATCAGTGGCAGCTACAACAGTTTGAGTCACTCCTGCTTTTCTGATGCCTGCTGTGTGTTTGTGCGTGTGTGTGAAAGAGAGAGAGAGATAGAGAGAGAGTGAGATCAGATTGGCTGTGATTCAGACTCTGAAATGTAATTACCGCAACACAGCAGATAATTTGTTTCACATCTTCAGGACGCTAGCTGTCAAATTAGATCAGCACTCTGGGACCTGGCTCATTTCAAATGTGTGTGTGTGTGTGTGTGTGTGATATTTGCCTGTACATAATGCTGGAATACTGGAGTCATTCCCTTTAGGAGAAATCAGAAGAAAGTCAGCCCTCCAACAGCAGGACATGGAACAGAATGGAATTTGAAACGTTTTAGCCAAAAAATGTTTCCACGTTCAAGGTGTTTTTTGCAGAAACGTTTCAGATTCCGTTTTGTTCTCCCACTTCGAGAGCTACGCCGCTACCACGGGAGGTCATGCCGGAGGTGGAAGTTTATGCTTTCAGACATAAACGCGGTGTCTGGCTGCAAGCAGCGATCATCGGGGCCCAAGCACTTCTACCCAGCAGTCATGCTGTTCTTTGTGCTGTTTGTGGTTAGAGTTTGGATTTTACTGCGCTGTCAATACTTTTGATACGGCAATACGGCAACAATTTCTTTGACAATTATTCAGTTCTGGTTGATTTTCGGATACCATCCCAGAGTGTTTTATTCCACTTTTGCCAAGACTGAAAAAATTAATTTACTATGGAAAGAACTGATGTACTTTTTATTCATTTATAGTTACATTAAATACTGTTGAACATCTGTTTTCACTTAAGTTACAGCAGCTGTAAACAGTCGTTCCCTCGGCAGGCTAATTTTTTTTAATAAAGCTTGTACAAAAATGTTGTACAGAATGAAAATCTAAACATGTGAATATTTACTTCAGAAATTAAAACCTTTAAAGTCTTGTGAGAGGTGAGACGTCTTTGTGCTACATGACATTCTGTTGTTTGAATTATAGTGACCTGTGTGTGTGTGTATGTGTGTGTGTGTGTGTGTGTGTGTGTGTGTGTGTGTGTGTGTGTGTGTGTGTGTAGTTTCATGTCAGTATGCCAAAACTCTCCCTCCTCAGAGACACACACTCGCATGCCTGCCCCCACACACACTTCCTGTTTATCGTATTACTCCAGACTAGACGAGTATGATGATAAGGATAATAATAATGATTACACGCCATATACGCCACACACACGGTCTTATTTATGGCTGCGGGAAATATAATGAGTGCATTTTATTCATAATAGCACTCGTCTTTGGCCCCCCGTGTACAAGTTGTTGTTGTTGTTGTTGAGGAGTGTTTTGTGAAAGCGGTATATGTGGCTTCATTAAGTTTGTGTATATAACAAAATAATGTAGCATGAACCTGCGCTGAGAATAAAGACACTCGTTTTAGCGTTAGTCTTTCAGTGTTAGCAATTTAGACCTGATTTTATGCAAATGTAGCATTTAGGTATAAGATCATCTGAAGGGAAATGCTAATCTCACCCGTCCACAATGCTAAGCTCCTGTTTGAGCAACAAGGAGTGAATGAGAAAGAAAGCTTAGCAGGAAACAATCCGAGCCGTGGAAGGTTAAGGGTTTTGCTGAAGGGTCCTACAATTTAGGGGCTCTGTGTCAGTGCTGGGAAAAACTTAATCCCTGAGCTAGCATCATGCATTCAGTCTAAAATTCAGCCTAAAAATGAGTTGCTGCTAAATGCTGAACTGACACACATGCACACACATGCACGCACACACACACACCTACAGGTCACTGTGATTCAAACAACAGGAGGTCATATAGCACAAAGGCGTTTTTTTAATGAGCACGAAACATCTCGCAGCTTTAAAGATTTTAAAGGTTTCATTACTGAGGTAAATATTCACATGTTTATATTTTAAGAACCCCGAAAAAACTCCAGAGAACCGTTCTGTACAATTTTTCATTTAATAATAAAACTCGTTTCTCTCAGACGTCCAAGAAAACCTGATATTGTGGGTTATTTTGAAAAGTAACATTTATGGAAGGAGTCTCCAGTGTCAGAGCTTTGGGACAGTCTGAGGATGAAAGAGGGGTAACGTGTAATTTTGTTAGCTTTAAGACACAGAGGATAAACAAGATAAATATATATATAATGTTCGTGTGAACAGGAAAGAACATGTTTTGTCCACTGAAACCGTAAACAGATGGGTGCGGTGCGTTTATCTCAGCGCGATGCATGATTGCACAACAGGAATCAACAAATCGAGTTAAACTTGAGCATTAACGGCTGCACTGCCTCTTCCTTTAGGTGATATGCTGATGGTGGCAGAATGATGAATTGACTCACAGGCTGAGGGATGTCCCTGCGGCTGCTCCTGCTCCTGTTAACATTCTCCTCACACACACAGGTAACACACTCACCTTTTCAGAGTTTGTCCTGGGCATCACGGCTAAGGCTCTGTTAGTGCGTTAGAGTTAATATGATAATGTAAACACTAATAGCATGAACTTCAGCGTTACTAAAAGACTAAACGTGTTATGTGGGCGGGGCTAAATGTAAACCAGCTGTGCCCTGGGCACACCTGGGGATTGATTGACATTTATCAATAGACACATAAGAGAGCAAAATAATAATAATAATAATAATAGATTTTTCCAAAATCTTTTACACACTTCATGTAAGAACAAGTAGAAGTAGTGTGCAAATTTAATTATCAATCATGGGTAATGAAATATTTTAACTTTAATTCTCCTAGTGAATGTTACACACACACACATGCACACAGTGTGTATTACCAGCAGTGTACAGTCATCACATGAGGATGACTTGAGGATCACATGAGGATGAGTCAGGATGTTTATTGTTAATTTGTGCGTCATCTTTACTTATTATCTCTCTCTCTCTCTCTCTCTCTCTCTCTCTCTCTCACAAACACACAAACACACAAACACCCCCGCGCACACACACACACACACACACACACACACACACACACACACACACACACACAAACACACAAAATTCAAATTCATTTGAGTCAGGATTGTTGACCGCTATAACAGACACAAGCCAACTTATACATTTGTTTTGTTTTTTATATCTTTGTTATGACCTTCAGTTGACAATCAATTTAATGCTATTTAATGCTAAACCAAACATACACACTATGCACGCACACACACAGGCACACACACACACCGTATATATGCACACACACACACAGGTACAGAAAACATACACAAGGTGAACTCTAGTCATTCACATCAACTTGAAAGGTGCTGAATCATAACAGGTGTACACACACACACACACACAGGAATGCAGAAATGTAGGCTTTTTTTGCCCTTTACCTACTTGAGATCTTTGTCACATTCCTGCACATTCAGGCAGATGGGTGAAGAGATAAACAGACGGAAAAAGCTCATAACACACAGTTCACAACAACATGTCACATGTTACACTACACAGCGCTACACTACACGGCGTTACACTACACGGCGTTACACTACACGGCATTACGCTACACTACACAGCATTACACTACACAGTGCTACATTACACAGTGCTACACTACACAGCGCTACACTACACAGTGCTACATTACACATCATTACACTACACAGCGCTACACTACACAGCGCTACATTACACAGTGCTACACTACACAGCACTACACTACACAGCGCTACACTACACAGCATTACACTACACAGTGCTACATTACACAGCGCTACATTACACAGTGCTACATTTCACAGTGCTACATTGCACAGCGCTACACTACACAGTGCTACACTACACAGCATTACACTACACAGTGCTACATTACACGGTGCTACACTACACAGCGCTACACTACACAGTGCTACACTACACGGTGCTACACTACACAGCGCTACACTACACAGCATTACACTACACCGTGCTACATTACACAGCGCTACACTACGCAGCGCTACACTACACAGCATTACACCACAAAGAGCTACATTACACAGTGCTACACTACACAGTGCTACACTACACAGCGCTACACTACACAGCGTTACACTACACAGTGTTACACTACACAGCATTACACTACACAGCGCTACACTACAAAGCGCTACACTACACAGCGTTACACTACACAGTGTTACACTACACAGCATTACACTACACAGTGCTACATTACACAGTGCTACACTACACAGCGCTACACTACACAGCATTACACTACACAGTGTTACACTACACAGTGCTACACTACACAGCATTACACTACACAGTGCTACATTACACAGTGCTACACTACACAGCGCTACACTACACAGCATTACACTACACAGTGCTACACTACACAGCATTACACTACACAGTGCTACATTACACAGTGCTACACTACACAGCGCTACACTACACAGTGCTACATTACACAGCATTACACTACACAGCGCTACACTACACAGCGCTACACTACACAGCGCTACACTTCACAGTGCTACATTACACAGTGCTACACTACACAGCACTACACTACACAGCGCTACACTACACAGCATTACACTACACAGTGCTACATTACACAGCGCTACATTACACAGTGCTACACTACACAGTGCTACACTACACAGCGCTACACTACACAGTGCTACACTACACAGTGCTACACTACACAGCATTACACTACACAGTGCTACATTACACAGTGCTACACTACACAGCGCTACACTACACAGTGCTACATTACACAGTGCTACACTACACAGCGCTACACTACACAGCATTACACCACAAAGAGCTACATTACACAGCGCTACACTACACAGCGCTACACTACACAGCGTTACACTACAGAGTGTTACACTACACAGCATTACACTACACAGCGCTACACTACACAGTGTTACACTACACAGCATTACACTACACAGTGCTACATTACACAGTGCTGCACTACACTACACAGCATTACACTACACAGCGTTACACTACACAGCGCTACATTACACAGCGTTACACTACACAGCGCTACACTACACAGTGCTACACTACACAGTGTTACACTACACAGCATTACACTACACAGTGCTACACTACACAGCGTTACACTACACAGTGCTACATTACACAGTGTTACACTACACAGCACTACACTACACAGTGCTACACTACACAGCATTACACTACACAGTGCTACATTACACAGTGTTACACTACACAGCACTACACTACACAGTGCTACACTACACAGTGTTACACTACACAGCATTACACTACACAGTGCTACACTACACAGCATTACACTACACAGTGCTACATTACACAGTGTTACACTACACAGCACTACACTACACAGTGCTACACTACACAGCATTACACTACACAGCGCTACACTACACAGTGCTACACTACACAGCATTACACTACACAGCGCTACACTACACAGTGCTACACTACACAGCATTACACTACACAGCACTACACTACACAGTGCTACACTACACAGCATTACACTACACAGCGCTACACTACACAGCATTACACTACACAGTGCTACATTACACAGTGCTACACTACACAGCATTACACTACACAGTGCTACATTACACAGCGCTACACTACACAGTGCTACATTACACAGTGCTACACTACACAGCGCTACAATACACAGTGCTACATTACGCAGCGCTACATTGCACAGTGCTACACTACACAGCGCTACACTACACAGTGTTACACTACACAGCGCTACACTACACAGTGCTACACTACACAGCATTACACTACACAGCGCTACACTACACAGCATTACACTACACAGTGCTACATTACACAGTGCTACACTACACAGCACTACACTACACAGCGCTACACTACACAGTGCTACACTACACAGCATTACACTACACAGCGCTACACTACACAGCATTACACTACACAGTGCTACATTACACAGTGCTACACTACACAGCACTACACTACACAGCGTTACACTACACAGTGTTACACTACACAGCATTACACTACACAGTGCTACATTACACAGTGCTACACTACACAGTGCTACACTACACAGCATTACACTACACAGCGTTACACTACACAGCATTACACTACAGAGTGCTACACTACGCAGCGCTACACTACACAGCGCTACACTACACAGCGCTACACCACACAGTGTTACACTACACAGCGCTACACTACACAGTGCTACATTACACAGTGCTACACTACACAGTGTTACACTACACAGCGCTACACTACACAGCGTTACACTACACAGCATTACACTACACAGCATTACACTACACAGCGCTACACTACACAGCGCTACACTACACAGCGCTACATTACACAGCGCTACACTACACAGCGCTACACTACACCGCGTTACACTACACAGCGCTACACTACACCGCGTTACACTACACAGGCGTTACACTACACGGCGTTACACTACACGGCGTTACACTACACGGCGCTACACTACACAGCGCTACACTACACAGCGCTACACTACACTACACTATACAGCGCTACACTACAACAACCTTAGCAATGTTAGCTTTCTAAATGAAAAAAAGCAACAGAGCAAAGATTAAAATGGAGCTTATTATTATTAGAGTGATTATTAGAGTGTTTATACTAGATTATTAGAGTGATTAGACGCTAGCTTATAATGTATACAATTATGTCATTATAATGTATATGGTACAGGTCTTTAGAATAAAGGAAGATTAGATTATCGGATAATCTACCGGATCAGAGCTGGAAGAAGAAGAAGAAGGAGAAGAAGAAATAATTGTATAGTATTGTATAGTATAGTATAGTATAGTATAGTATAGTATTGTATTGTATTGTATTGTATAGTATAGTATAGTATAGTATTGCATTGTATAGTATGGTATAGTATTTTATAGTACAGTATTGTATAGTATAGTATTGTATTGTATAGTATTGTATTGTATAGTATAGTATAGTATAGTATTGTATAGTATGGTATAGTATGGTATAGTATTGTATAGTATGGTATAGTATGGTATAGTATTGTATAGTATTGTATTGTATAGTATGGTATAGTATAGTATTTTATAGTATAGTATAGTATTGTATAGTATAGTATTGTATTGTATTGTATAGTATAGTATAGTATAGTATTGCATTGTATAGTATGGTATAGTATTTTATAGTACAGTATTGTATTGTATAGTATAGTATTGTATAGTATAGTATAGTATTGTATTGTATAGTATAGTATAGTATAGTATTGTATAGTATAGTATAGTATTGTATAGTATAGTATAGTATAATATAGTATAGTATAGTATTGTATAGTATAGTATAGTGTAGTATAGTATTGTGTTGTATAGTGTAGTGTAGTGTAGTATAGTATTGTGTTGTATAGTATAGTATAGTGTAATATAGTATAGTATTGTATAGTATAGTATAGTATTGTATAGTATAGTTGCATTTAATTTTTATGAAATAACATGAAATGCAATGGATGAAAAATTATGAGCTGTGGTTCTGTAATAAATAATGAAGAAGAAATGATCTATAATCATATGCACACATGCAGCTGTTAGTATCTGGGGAAATAAGACAGAAATAAATCTCCTGGTGATGTGATATAGTGTTCATGGTGCTATTGTGTAGGTGATAATTGGATGAATCATTACTGCTGTGTGTGTGTGTGTGTGTGTGTGTGTGTGTGTGTGTGTGTGTGTGTGTTACATTAAACTTCAAAGACTCTCTATCTAATACCGAGATGTTTACTTACATCCCTTCATTTCATTGACTCCTTCCTCGTGTTTTTCACCTTCATCACCTTCGTCCTCAGATATATTTCTGTTTAATGGCAAACGCTTGGGTGTAGGGTTAGAATTGTGTGATACACACAGACACACACACGCTGTTTTTTGAGTTTCAATACACTTTCAGTCTCAGTCGAGTAAGAAAGGTTTGCATTTCGTTGATTATGAGCTGAAAATTCCAGATGTGCCTCAGGTTTACAGATTTCTTTTTATACATTTTTCCATCGTTTTTCTTTTATCAGTAATAATTCAAGACAGCAATTCAAACCATAATCATGTTTATTTCACTTTTAGAACATAACGTTTTCTTTGTTTTATCAGTAACATTTTAACGTTTAATATTTTGGTGTTTATGATAATAAAGGAACTATCTAGGATCTATAAAACACACTCTAAATGCATTGTAATAGAGGGTACTTTTGTCTGTGTGTGCGTGTGTGTGTGTGTGTGTGTGTGTGTGTGCTCTGTAACAGGTCGGTGTGTGTAACGTCTCTCTGCAGGTCTCTTTGGCTCTGAAGGTGCTGCGGGAGCAATGGGCCGTCTACAGGAATGAGTGCATCCAGAGCTTCAGCAGCAGCCCACCTGCTACAGGTAAACACACACACACACACACACACACACACACACACATAGGCATTTTGTTGCTCTCTGTGCTGAAGCCGTTAATTCAGCAACTGAGTTAAATATAATGTGTGTGTTGTTTTTGTTAGGTTTGGTGTGTAACAGGACTTTTGATCACTACACGTGTTGGCCTGACGGCTCGCCGGGTTCCATCGTTAATGTTTCCTGTCCGTGGTATCTGCCATGGTATAGCAAAGGTCTCACACACACACACACACACACGCACACACACACACTCGTATACGCAAATATACACACTAAAATAAAATAAATAAATTTAAAAAATAAATAAATATGTTCTTTTGTAGCTTGTCAACTGA
>JAUCMX010000025.1:17152695-17165195 GCA_033459395.1 Hemibagrus guttatus | reverse complement strand
GGCTCAGAAATGACTCCGACACTCATCAGGTGTAAGAATCAGCTACCATGGCAACGGGGTAGCAAACAACTTAAACGTTTGTCGTATACAGAATTTGCTGGTTAGCACGTTTGCCTCACACCTTCAGGGTTGGGGGTTCGATTCCCGCCTGCACTGTGTGTGTGGAGTTTGCATGTTCTCCTGGTGCCTCAGGGGTTTCCTCCGGGTACTCCGGTTTCCTCCCCCGGTCCAAAGACATGCATTGTAGGTTAATTGGCATCTCTAAATTGTCCATAGTGTGTGATTGCGTGAGTGAAGGAGAGTTTGTGTGTGTGTGTGCCCTGCGATGGGTTGGCACTCCGTCCAGGGTGTATCCTGCCTTGATGCCCAATGACGCCTGAGATAGGCACAGGCTCCCCGTGACCCGAGGATAGATCGGATAAGCAGTAGACAATGAATGAATGAATTTTTAAGGGTTTCTTAAGAGTTTTTTTTAAGAGGTCCTCGCGTTCTATCAAGGTTCTGATTGAAACTCTTCTTTTTGGAAGCTCACTGTTACATGGATCTGCATAGAACCTTAAAGTATTTCTCTGAAGTGGAATGACACCAAGAAACCCTCAAAGGCACAAACTATCTTAGGATATTTAATGGTTCCTAGCATCATTAATGGGTTCTACTTGGTTATAAGGTGCTACATAGAACCCTTGAGGTTTCCTGCTCAAGATTTGTTGAAATCATTAAATGCTCAAAATAAATGAAACATGGTTTCTATTTCCATATCATTCCACATCATCTCCTACATGCTGACCAGCACCAGCTGAAGTCCTCATGTTCTCCAGTGTGTTTTTATAAGTCTAACCACTGTTTGTATGAAGTGATTAACGAGTGTATGATCTGGACTCAGTCACATGAGGAATGTGTTTACAGCTGTAGTGTTGAATCCCATTTGTGTTGCATGTGCAGATGCTGGGAGAAGAATGTAAATATGGGCTACTGGTGGATCATCCGCTCGCCCATCCTGTTTGCCTATCTGGTAAGACATATGGGATTGATTGATTGATTGATTGATTGATGTGCTTGAAAAGTTATGAAAGTAACTGACACTAGGTGCAGTGTATCATCTCCTGTCACCCGGTTAATTTAATATGGATGGCTGAAATCAGACTCAGTGTGGTGTACGATGGAAATATTGAGGAAAACTGATTGAAGAAGATGTGGGTGATGTTGACAGATCAATCTGTCAACTGAAGTCGAACCTAGGCAGACAGGGGTGTTATAACAAAAACTAGATAACCTCAGAAACTAGAAAAAGCAGCAATCAATAGTAGGAGAAACTAGCAAAGAAGTTCTTAATCACTGTTCCACCTACATCTCTGTACACCTTCATTCATTTTCACTTTATACCCTTTAGGGCATGATGTATGTCGCAGTCAAACACTCGTTCACGGGGTAATTTAGAGTCACTGATTCGCCTGCTTGCATTGCAGAGGCTCCACCCACTGCTTCTATACATTCAGACTCTGGAAAGGCTGCAGTATGACTGGCTATTTGCACTTGTGTACACTGCGGGAGACCTTTTCATCTGTCCAGGGCTGTAAATAAGAGCAACTTTGGTCAACACACAATATATGGTGTGAATAACAGCTACCAGTTTTGATACTTCCAGATTGGTTTTGTGGATGACGCACGAAAACAAAAGTCTGTACTCAGTTCAGTAACAAGTTACAAGCTCCCCGTTGTCTGTGTGTGTGTCCCCAATTTTCGCCAGTTGGACAGTGTTAACTAGCTAACAGGTTCACACAGCACACACACTCGTTTCTCTTAGTGAGTGCACACCCAGTTAGAGTCCAAAACCTTTATTTAAAAGTTTTTGTTCTGTTTGCATGAATAATGTGCCTTAAAACAGCTTTTTTTTCTTCTTTTACCCTCCCCCCTTTCTCTCTCTTTCCTCAGATTAATTTCTTTATATTTATTAGAATTATAAAGATCCTGATGTCCAAACTTAAGGCCCATCAGATGAGGTACACAGACTACAAGTTCAGGTAACGGCTTCACTACGTCCTGTGTAGTTTGATGAAAGATATCATGCATCAGATTCTAATATAATAAAACTATAATAATGTTTTTATTCTCCTTTTCAGATTGGCTAAATCAACACTTACACTGATTCCACTGTTGGGGATTCACGCCATCCTCTTCACCTTCGTCATCGATGAGTCCGTGGACAGAGAATCTCTCTTGCGGCTCATTCGCCTCTTCTATGACCTGTTCTTCAGCTCCTTCCAGGTCAGAGCTCAAAGAGTGATTATTTAAGCAAAAGGTTGTTTGTAAAAAGTTATAACAATCTGCACTTTTACTGATGAGTTTAGCTAGTTTAGCTAACCAGCCAGAGTTACCACAGGTGGTTGCTGGTATTCTGACTTGGCTCCTGTTGTAAGAACCTGCCTTTCAGTTAAATGTATTGGTTTTGGCAATGTAGCTAACTTGTCAAAGTTGTAAGAGATGGCTTTTGCTAGCTTGCTAACTTAGCTGACTGTCCTCCTCATCCTCATCATCATCAATGTGGAAATAAGCTTAAACTACAATAATAAACTGTTGTAAAAAATCTGACCTTTAAACGTTAAATGTACTGGTTAAGCCAATTGAGATAACTAGATAAAATGCATGTTGATGAAAACTTTCATTCATTTTGTCAAATATCAATCTCTCCACACACAGGGTTTGCTGGTGGCCATATTGTACTGCTTTGTTAACAAAGAGGTGAGAACTGTCTTTGGTTTGAAGTCATACCTTCATGTTAGCAATGTTTTTCACTTGAATCGATCATTTCTCCAGGTACAGAATGAGATGTTGAAGCGATGGAAGCGTTGGAAACTCGGGAAAGACATTGAGGAGGAATATCGCAACACACACAGCCAAACACCTCATGGGAAGAGCGCTAGTGTCAATGCACCTTTACCACCGGAACGTTCAAACACCCCCGAATCTGCAGCGTCGGCCCCGCCCTCAGAGGAGAGTCAGCATCTTGTAATCAGCTGCCGGAACGGTGCGAGGCTGGCGCAAGGGATCGAAAGGGTGGGGCTTCAGGAGGGTCCCAGTAACTGCAGCTCTCTGACTGAGGACATATGCTTAGAGGAACGAATTCACAACACAGACCATCCAATAGGGAGGAATACAGAGGAATGCGATGTCTGAAGAACATTTGATCTCTTGAGGTCTTTGTAAAAGAATAGCGTCTTATGATCGAATTAAAACAAATGTGGAAAACAATACTACACACACTAAAAGACACATATACACTATATAAATGGTGCACACTGTGAACATCACCCTAGTTTTGCAAATGGAGGGGGTGGGTGGGAGTTGTGGGGGGGGTGCCTGGGGGACATATAGTGTGCGATTTGACCCTAATTAGCCACCATACTGCAGTAATTAACAACAGGGTGCAAATACTTGGCTGTATCCTAAATTGTGGCTTTATGTATATAGAAAAGAGAACACAGCAACCTTAAGCTATTGCAGGCTGTTCAGTGGATTGCTTGCTAGTCTCGTAATCAGTTCACACGGCCCTGACTGAGCACACAACACCGCAAAACCTTGACTTTATTTCGGACTAACTTGGCGCTTGACAGTATTTCTGAATGTTATAACTGACAAATGCTCTCAGTGCATTTTGGAAAATCTCATGACCACTTGTTCTGTAGGACAACTCAAAAATTACAGCTTAAAGTGGCTTCTAGCAAATGAACAGATGTTCAAACTGGCGTTCAACCCCCTGTATCGACTGCTGATGAAACGGGCGTCGTCTTTGCCTCAAGCAAGCAGCAGGCAGAGCTGAAAATCTCATCACAGGATTAGATTTTAAAATTCAACCTACATACAATTGTGTATTTATGACATTACGAGGACCCAACTGAACCTTCCACATGGATGAAAATGGTAGTGGACTGTGTGAGGCACCTCATTAGTTTCATCTGTGTTTCAGTGCATTTCCTTTATGGAGTCCTCTGTTATTGTTGTCAAAATGTTTCTGGTACTCTTGAGGTTGATGTATGAAAGCACAACCCACAAAAAAACACACACACACACACACACACTCAGTGCGTCATTACAGTTCAGAAATACCACACAAAGGGGAAAATTGTCCCTTTCAGAATCAGACTTTTATGTCCTTTGGGTTTTGTTGGTCAAACAAAAGCATCCATGATGACTAAACAATAAAAGTTACTCCACACACATACAACACCACATACACACACACACACACACACACAATATTTTATTCAAATGTCATGGTCAAGTCCACAGTGGTAGAAATCGGTGTGTGTGCGTGTGTGTATACACACTGTACAGGGTTTTTACTATAAGCCACCAAGAGCTGCTGCTCTTCTGTAGAAAATTGTACATGCTTCCTGATCAGAAACCTAACCAGTGTCTCCATATATTCATATATTCTGAAAGCATTTTCCTGGTCCCCAGGAGGCAGGTATCTGAACGGTCCTCATAAGTGATGAATACCAGACTTCAAAATTAAACTAAATTTGCTAATCCAATAAGCTATGTAAAAATTAAGTAGTTTGGGGTAAACAAATCTGAATTAATGAATCAAATTAATCTAGTAATATTAATAGTAATAACACGAGTAAATGAAGGCTCTAAATTGAATCTATCAAACACTGAAAAGAAATTTTACACAAGTAGCAACTGTGAAAAC
Organism: Hemibagrus guttatus; assembly: GCA_033459395.1. Taxonomy (NCBI): domain Eukaryota; kingdom Metazoa; phylum Chordata; class Actinopteri; order Siluriformes; family Bagridae; genus Hemibagrus; species Hemibagrus guttatus. The sequence continues at coordinate 17,160,502 of JAUCMX010000025.1, read as the reverse complement.
TTCCCTGTGTAAATACTGACACAACTTTGTATATTGGCAGCTTGTCAGGTGTTTTTTTTTGTTTGTTTGTTTGTTTTTTAATGCATAAGATTACTATAGCTGATGAGACAGGGGTGAAAATAAGGGGTTATTTTCACAGATGGCAGCTACTCGTTTGTGTCATTCATTTGGCCACGCCCACAGCATCGCTGAGAGAAAAACATTCCAAAGGATCTTATAGCATTGTGAGTTAAAAGCTAATTCGAATAATATTTCAGTAAGAGGGACCAAGAACTATGTCCTCACGGCTTTTTCAGGTCCTCGTAATGCTGTGAACAGGATGAGATGAATTCCAACACACACACACTCACACTCTCTCTCTCTCTCTCTCTCACATACACACACAGGATGGGAAAGACATTTCTCCTCGACGTCCTGTGTTTATTTTCTTTTTATGCATCAATCTCTGATGGCTTTATGGGTCGAAAATTCCTCAGCGCTGCAGGGAAAAATAAAATAAAAAATTGCTCGGACGATCACACTTCTGATACTTCTGGTGGACTTTTAAGTTGCACACGTTTTAAACTCGGTGCTCGTTGTGTCACTGTGGAAAAGTATTTATTATGATATGGCTGATGATATTGTGTGTGTCTCCAGTGTGTCTGCTTTCTTATGTGTGTCCCATAGTGCTTTATTGACCAGGGCATGTCATATAAGCTGTGACGAAAAGATATAACGTGATATGGTTATTTATACGTATGTCACTTTTTTCCTTTGTAAATGAAAGAAAAAGAGAAAATATTCTAATAAAAAGACGTGTCAAGGACGTGGTCGATTTATCATGATTACTAAAACATGTGCAGCGCTGGAAACTTCACTTGGTCGCTGAAGAGGACTGGATCATAAATCACGGGTACTTAGAGAAAGCTGAACACACACACGCACACACACACACACACACACACACAGGAGCTTGGACTCCAGCCAATGCTGCTCTTCAGTTAGAAACGTTTATCTCCATCAGCAATAAATTCCGCTTAAATTCCGTCTGTGCTGTAAACCTCGAGACGTGACGCCCACCTCCGCCGGACAGGAAACACACGACACACTCTGTAAACTCTCATCACACACAAACACATGTAAAAAACCTGACCTGGAGGTCATCCGAACAGATCGCTCCCATCGTAAGACACACACCCACTCATTAATTTTACGAGGAATGTCGACGGTAGCCAGATTTAGCTCCTGTTTACACATTAATGCCTATTAAAGGTGCGTAGACACTTCCTCAGAGGGGACAGAGGTGTTTTGTTTTTTTTACACAGAAGCACTCTGGAGGCTCTCGCAGCATGTTTTCATCTTCGTGGCCACTGTAGTTATGTAAAGCTAAGCCTCAAGGTCATGTGCTCAGATTGGACGTGTGAAAGTAACGACGTCCTTTATGTCTTAACAACTTCTACCACACGGTACACCATGATGTCAGGGTCTGGATTCTGATTCTCGTTGATTCATTTTCTGTCGCAGGTTTATATTAATGCGCTCAATTTAATACGTTATCATTTCTATAGTAACAGCTAATTCACAGAGAATTGCATGACAGATGCACCATATAAATGGTTTAAAGAACGCGTTTGACATGTTAGCATTTAACATGTGTGGAAGGAGTCTCAGGTGTCAGCACTCTGCTACAGTCAGAGGTAAAGTTGGAACGTTGCTTTTCCATTACAGAAAAAGCTACAGGACAAAGGGAGGTTTTTTTTGTGAAATGACCTTGTAATTAAGCCATGGCCTCAGCGTGAATGCATTCTATGTCTGACAAAACTGTAACTGCACTTTACTTGTCAGTCATTTCATAGTGTCATTATAATGCCCAAATTGGCAAATGCTAAATGCTAAAATGCTAACATTAGCCTTGGAATCATGGATGCTAGCTGATGGTAGCTCAGTGGGAAAGCTGATGGACTACTGATCAGAAGGTTGTGAGTTCAAATCTCAAGACCACCAAACTACCACCTCTGGGCCCTTGAGCAAGGCTCTTAACAGCTCAACTGCTCAGATGTACATGCTTGAAGAGCCAGATGAGCAAAATCCAACTGCTAAAATGCTAACACTGTCACAGTCAGACTTTAGACAGCGCTCTTTGCTAAAACAAGCAAAGAACTTCTGTATTATGATAAAATGATAAAGTAAACGCTAAAGTCAGGATAAGTGAATTAGCATTGCCATTCAATAAATAATCACCTTCTGAGAGAAGATGCTAGTCTAAAGCTTCTTTAAACGGACATCATCACACCACCCTGTTACTGTAGCAGCACCACAGAGTGTCGTACGCCTTACCTAAGATTATTTACTTACATTAATTCATCCGACTGAGGTGTTGCTTACAACAGAGTCAAGACAAACCCCGCCCACAAACCAGTTTATAAAGCGAGCGCACAGTTCTCACCTGTACATCTTCTGTCAAGTCATGATCCAGTTCTTCATGTAATGCAGGTCATTTTAGAACTGTGATGCATAATATATTCCAAATTAGGCCAAATAATTTTATTTGCTCAGGTGGATTGAGCTTTCTTCAGATAATTCTCTCCAGATAATGACATTATAAGACGTTATGGTCACCGAGAGCATGTTTAGGGCAATTTAACTCAAATTCCATTATTGAATTTAATGCACTAAAATTAAAATTCATGAGGCGAGGTCTCTTAATCAAGATGGACTCTGAGAAGAGATTCCTGGGATCCAGAGGCGATGATAATTTCACACTGAATGCCCGTGAAAAAGATGAATTCACAGTTTCACATCAAATAGTAGACACGTGGCTTGCAGATGATCTTAAAGCCATGTTTACACACTTACGTTAATTATCCAGTTCATCAATGCAAAGAATTTGATTTATGCCGTGCTCAACGAGCTTATCTTCGCTGTTTTTGAATTTGGATTTGCTTTCAGTAGAAGAATACAATGCTAATCAGGGAATGTGGGTGCAGATGATACACATTTGTGAGTGTGCTGTATTATTCACATTTAAACCACAGCACTGTTGTTTTTGGATTCTGAAGGTGTTGATCTAGTGACAGTCAGGGATTTGTAACAAACAGTACTTTGTAACAGTCAGTGATTTGTAACAGTCAGTACTTTGTAACAGTTAGCACTTTAACAGTCAGCACTTGTAACAGTCAGTGATTTGTAATAGTCAGCACTTATAACAGTCAGTGATTTGTAACAGTCAGAGGTCTGTAACAATCAGAGGTCTGTAACAGTCAGAGGTCTGTAACAGTCAGAGGTCTGTAACAGTCAGCACTTTGTAACAGTCAGTATTTTGTAACAGTCAGAGGTCTGTAACAGTCAGCACTTTTTAACAGTCAGAGGTTTGTAACAGTCAGAGGTCTGTAACAATCAGAGGTCTGTAACAGTCAGAGGTCTGTAACAGTCAGCACTTTGTAACAGTCAGAGGTTTGTAACAGTCAGTATTTTGTAACAGTCAGTATTTTGTAACAGTCAGAGGTCTGTAACAGTCAGCACTTTTTAACAGTCAGAGGTCTGTAACAATCAGAGGTCTGTAACAGTCAGAGGTCTGTAACAATCAGAGGTCTGTAACAATCAGAGGTCTGTAACAGTCAGAGGTCTGTAACAGTCAGAGGTTTGTAACAGTCAGAGGTCTGTAACAGTCAGCACTTTTTAACAGTCAGAGGTTTGTAACAGTCAGAGGTCTGTAACAGTCAGCACTTTTTAACAGTCAGAGGTTTGTAACAGTCAGAGGTTTGTAACAGTCAGAGGTTTGTAACAGTCAGAGGTTTGTAACAGTCAGAGGTTTGTAACAGCTTACACTCATCACTTGTTCAGGTTAAGTGCAGCCACCACAGTTGCTCCTAAAGCTTCACGGGGAGCCTGTGCCTATCTCAGGCATCATTGGGCATCAAGGCAGGATACACCCTGGCAACCCATTGGAGGGTACACACACACACACACACACACACACACACACACACACACACACACACACACACTACGGACAATTTAGAGATGCCAATCAACCTATCATGCATGTCTTTGGACTGGGGGAGGAAACCGGAGTACCCGGAGGAAACCACCGAGGCACGGAGAGAACATGCAAACTCCACACACACAGCAGAGGTGGAAATCGAACCCCCAACTCTGGAGGTGTGAGGCAAACATGCTAACCACCAAGCCACCGTGCCCCCCTGGGTTTATTCATTCACTCATTATTATTATATAAAAAAAAAACTATTTAAACTGTTCCTGCAGACAATAATTTAGTTTTAAACAATTTTTAAAGTTTTTAAAAACGTAAAAAAAAAAAAAAAAGTCACACTAAGGGAGTTCTGTAGCATGGTTCTGTAAATCTGAGCATGTTTAACGATGTAAGTATTCGTACTGCATTGCAGCATCAGCAGCAGTGTGTGTGTGTGTCTGTGTGTGTGTGTGTGTGTGTGTGTGTTTCACAGGCAGATCTACTCCACTAAGACCAAACCTACTTCTTATCACACATCATTCTTATCAATAAACGCTGGTAAAATTCATTCAGAGAGATGTCAAGACAAAAATGGAAGGCACTTTAAGAGCTAGCAGAATCCCCCTGTGATAAGAATGCCCATTCTCAGCCACGCTCCATTTGTCACCCATTATGTGAAGCTTCATTAATGTGCGGATGGAGAGTCTGGCTGTGGCACGGTTAGCATCAACTGAAATGGGAAACTATCTATTTTTTAAGCTTAGATGTTGAGTAGGATTTATTACTGAGCTATCCCGACTTAATCACAATCTAAATGTTCAATCTAATTCCCGCTTGTTACATGGTCTTATTGGTTTAGCTTTTCTTCTTCTAGATCAGTCAGCAGTACAGGAAGTTTCTGTGTGCTTTGTGCCACTTTAGAAAGTCTTACACCCTGAGCAAACTCAGAGGATCGCTTCAATGACCATAAGCTAATAAAATAAGGACGGCTTCATTGGTTATTCCTCAACCGTGTACTACGGGCTGAAAGAAAAGATGCTTTATGACACATTCCACAAGTATTTCTTTTATCGTGTATTTATTTATTTTGTTGTTGATTGCTAAATCACTGCCAGGGCTTTAAACCACCGCATGATTTTAAATACCTGCAATGTTTTCTTAAGTATTTACTTAAAGACTATCCTACTTTCCATTGATCACATTTGTGATGATATTTATGGTAGTTGCTTGTTAAAACCAAGTGAACAAAAACATCTTCCGCTGTCAGTTAGCAAACAAGCTACACGATACATGTGCTGAGAGGCTAGCTACAACTAGCATGTGTTTATGATTAGCATTGTTCATATTTACAACATTTTTTTGTTATTGTTCGTAGGAGTGTGCTGCAGCATGGGGTGTAAATTTTTAAAGCTGTTAACAAAATAACTTTTTTCCTAGGCTTTGCATCCTCTTCCTGTTGCTCTTCCTGTTATGAGTCTAAATGTTTAGCGCAAAGAGTTAAAGACTTCATGTATTCCGTAATACTGAAATACTGATTTCACTGGAAAGTCCAGGTTATGTTGCTAAACCTGAAATGTAATCCTAGAAGTTGTTTTGGTTTTTTTTCCTTTTCTTATTATGCTGAATTATGGGATTTAGTGGAATTTAGAGTAGTGAAGTGGCAATATTGTAGAGAATATTAAATACTTGTCTGCTTGAAATACTTGACACACACACACACACACACAGACACACACACAAACATAGGCAGAAAAAGAGCGAAGGCAATTACAGAAATGCAATAATGGGATGCACCTTTGATTAATAAATCAATCCCCCCGTCTCTTCTCTGGGTAAATAATGCAGAGTGCCATTTTAGTGAGATTGGACAGAAAATGAAGAGAGCAGTCTGAAATGAATAATGAATGTGTGTGTGTGTGTGTGTGTGTGTGAGTGTGTGTGTGTGTGTGTGTGTGTGTGTGTGTGATGGATCATTTATCATATTATGTTAGTTTTGTTTTGTGCGTCATGAGATTGTATCTAATGGCTCTGGCAGAAATGAGACAGGTTTCTATGTGGAATCTGATTATGTAAAGGTGTGTGTTTGGTTGAATAAGGCAAAGGAACATGATTTAGAAATACTTCATAAAAGAGGTGTTTACTGAGGATACAGTGTTAGGATGCAATTAAGTGTGTGTGTGTGTTCGCATCATTCTTCTCTCTCTGTCACTCAGTCAGTCTCTCTCTCTCTCTCTCTCTCTGTCTCTCTCTCTCTCTCTCTCTCTCTCTCTCTCTGTCTCTCTCCCTTTGTCTCTCTCTCTCTCTCTCTTAACTAAAATGTTTCAGTTAATTATGTCTGTCACATAAGTCTGTAATTCTCCTCCACAGTTTCTTTCTTATCTTTATTGTCTCTCTCACCTTTAATGATTTTAAATAATAACCTGAGCGAATGATGTCCTCGAACATTTATGGGGAAATGATCATTATTGCTCATTATAGCTCATTATAACATTATTGCTCATTATAATTGCTCATTATAAGTCCTGATTTCTCTGCTTTAATGCAGAAAAGTGGCTGAAGAATGTATTATTAATGTGTGTGTGTGTTTCACTGTAATTGGTTGATCAAAACTTTACTTCCAAGAAATGATCACACAGATCTTCTCAGCTAATTAATGCTATGCTAAAGCTAACATTAACCCTGCTTTATTATAAAATAGATGAAACACACATATACACACACACACAAAAACAAACATTTCCTCATGGGGAACCAGCCAAAGGTCAAAGCTATGGAATATTATTTTCCTTGTGGGGATATTCAGTCCCTATGAAGATATAAAAACATTGGTGGTTATATTACATTTGCTAAGCACTCCATTTTTAAGTCAAAAATAATAAAATAGAAGACGTTTTAAAGCACCCCAGGAAGCCTGGGCAGACACACATGGTAGTATGCAGGTGTCAGACACTGCCCCTGGTGCTTAGGAGTGTAAAAGAGAACGTTATTTGAATTGTTCACCCCAGCGTATTTTCCCTGCCTGCTCATTTCACATGGACTTCTGCACAAAACGGTTGTGAATTTCCAAATTTCCCCCTGAGACAAAGTCACTGAATTATAATCATACACAAATAACCACGACAATCCACAGTGGGACGATGAACATTGAGCTAATGACATTAACACAAGGTCCTAAATGGCAGACGTTCACAGAAAGAGAGACACACAAAAAAAGAGAGTGTTCTTACACGAGGCTCATTAACTTCACGAGGTTTAACTGATGCCTTAGAACAGAGAAATGTCTCAGTTCCAGCATCATGAAAAAAACAAGAATTCCACTGAAGGCAAACGTGGCCAAATACAGGAAACAAACACTGCAGCCATTTGCGTGTGTGTGCATGTGTGTGTGTGTGTGTGTGTGTGTGTGTGTGCGCGTGCAGTATCAGTAATCGGCTCAATAACTACAATTACAGATGAGGTCAGGTTTCTGAATTCAAGAAAACACACTTGTTTCATCTGGATCTGTGCAAAATAAAAGGATAATATGTTTTTGTGGGTCCAAAAAAAATCACTAATCATTTTTGGCTAAAACTCTGCTGGCCTCTGGCAGTGACAGAACAACTATCTGGAGAGAACTCCATCTGAGAGAGCCAGAATGGAGCAGAGAGACAAAGAGACAAACAGACACTGTGAATGTTAAAAAAAAGAGAAGAAAATAAAGGGGGAAAAATCCACATGCTAGTTGCTAGCATTTCTGAATCCTTGCTAGCTTACGTAATTTTGTGGTAATTATTATCAGAAAATGTAAGTTGGTCTTCAGATCGTTGGAACTCATTTGAGTGAAGGAGATGCAGCTGTTTTCCCTCGTAAACCCAG
>JAUCMX010000025.1:17137695-17147695 GCA_033459395.1 Hemibagrus guttatus | reverse complement strand
TCTGAAAATGAACACCAAAAAAAAAACCACCCAGAAGAGGCTGAGCAGAGTCTCATCTCCTCACACCTCTCACAAGAGTCTCTAGAGTTTACACAGAGTTTACACACTGATTGTTACAATGTGAGAGTGTTGCAGTGGTCATGTGAGCATCAGAACTGGATCGTGAGGCAGTAGAAGAAGGAGGCCTGTTTTGTTTTATATCATGTACTCTGCCATGTGTGTATGGCTTACCTGGAGAAGAGATGCACTATGGGAACAAAGTGAGCCGGCGGAGGCAATGTGATACTCTGGGCTGTGTTCTGCTGGAAAGTCTTGGGTACAGTCGTTCACGTGGATGTTCCTTTAATACGCATCACCTACCTAAACACTGTTAAAGGCCAGGTTCAAACCTTCATGATAACCTTAATACTGAAAGTCCTCTTTCATCAGGATGCTGCTTCCTGATACACTGCAAGTGTTGCAGTGTTGACTATGCCTCCACATTTCCCACATTCAGTCAGTCTTATCAAGCCTCCGTGGGATGTGCTGGACAGACAAATCTGATCCATGGAGATTTCACCGCACATCTTACAGGACTTTCAGGATCTGCTGCTAATGTCTTGCTGTCAGATACCACAGCAGACCTTCAGAAGTCTTGTGAAGTCCAGGACTCGAGCTGTTTCGGTGGCATAAGGAAGACACAATAATCATGTGGTAACATTTTCACGTTATGGTTGATCAGAGTATGAATATTCCAAGAGATATGTTTATTTATTTGTTCTCTCTTCTTTTCAATTGTGTCATACCTTTCTTACTTAATCTTTCTTTTCAGGTTTTTTTTATTCTTATTTTGCTTTTCTTTTTTTATTTACTCTTCTAGCCCTGACACACTGTGTAGTCACTTCTGCTAAGATGTGATGAAGTTCTCCATCAAAGTCTTGCAGGTGTAGGCAATCCAGGTTAATCAGCCTGTAGGATTTTGGGTAAATGACCATTCATACTGTGTGCCACTGCTGCCCTCTGCTGGCTACCAGCTCTGTTGCATGGCTGCTTATTATTATTATTATTATTATTATTATTATTATTATTATTATTATTATTATTATTATTATTATTATTATTAATCTAGCCATGGGGGTCACAGTCCAGTGACTTCTGTGCCAGTCTTCCGGATGAATAGAGAGGGTTGCGTCAGGAAGGGCATCGGGCGTAAAACATTGCCAAATTTAACCATGCGAATCATCAGTACGAATTTCATACCGGATCGGTCGAGGCCCGGGTTAACAACGACCGCCATCGGCGCCGTTGACCTACAGGGCGCCGGTGGAAATTGGGCTACTGTTGGTCGAAGAAGTAGAGGAGGGAGGAGAGTGCGCAGACAGAGAGAGAAGAGGAAAGGTAAGAGTGTAGGACTGAGAATAGGAACTCTGAATGTTGGTACTATGACAGGGAAAGGTAGAGAACTGGCTGATATGATGGAGAGAAGGAAGGTGGATATACTGTGTGTACAGGAGACCAGGTGGAAGGGTAGCAAGGCTCGTAGTATAGGAGCAGGATTCAAGCTGTTTTATTATGGTGTGGATAGTAAGAGAAATGGGGTAGGTGTGGTCCTGAAGGAGGAGTTTGTGAGGAATGTTCTGGAGGTGAAGAGAGTGTCAGACAGGGTGATGAGTCTGAAGTTAGAGATTGAAGGGGTGATGTTGAATGTTGTTAGTGGTTATGCCCCACAGGTAGGTTGTGAGTTGGAGGAGAAAGAGAGATTCTGGAGTGAATTAGATGAGGTGATGGAGAGTATTCCCACGGGTGAGAGAGTGGTGATAGGAGCGGATTTTAATGGACATGTTGGTGAGGGGAACACAGGTGATGAGGAGGTGATGGGCAAGTTTGGAGTTAAGGAAAGGAACCTTGAAGGACAGATGGTAGTGGACTTTGCTAAGAGGATGGACATGGGTGTGGATAACACTTATTTTCAGAAGAGGGAGGAGCATAGAGTGACTTACAAGAGTGGAGGTAGGAGAACACAGGTAGACTACATCCTATGTAGAAGAGGCAATCTGAAAGAGATTAGTGACTGTAAAGTGGTAGTGGGAGAGAGTGTAGCCAGACAGCATAGGATGGTGATGTGTAGGATGACTTTGTTGGTCTGTAAGACGAAGAGGTCAAAGATAGAGAAGAAAACCAAGTGGTGGAAGCTGAAAAAGGAGGAATGTTGTGAGGAATTTAGACAGAAGTTGAGGCAGGCTCTGGGTGGTCAGGTAGTGCTGCCAGATGACTGGGAAACTACAGCAGAAGTGATCAGGGAGACAGGGAGAAAGGTGCTGGGTGTGTCATCTGGAAGGACGAAAGAAGATAAGGAGACTTGGTGGTGGAATGAGGAAGTTCAGGATAGTATCCAGAGGAAGAGGTTAGCCAAGAAGAAGTGGGACATGGACAGGACTGAAGAGAATAGACAGGAATACAAGGAGTTACAGCGCAGAGTGAAGAGGGAGGTGTCTAAGGCCAAGCAGAAGGCATATGACGAGTTGTACACTAGGTTAGACACTAGAGAAGGAGAGAAGGACTTGTATAGGTTAGCTAGGCAGAGGGATCGAGATGGGAAGGATGTGCAGCAAGTTAGAGTTATTAAGGATAGAGAGGGAAGGGTGCTCACAAGTGAGGAGAGTGTACAGAGGAGATGGAAGGAGTACTTTGAGGAGCTGATGAATGAGGAAAATGAGAGGGAAAAAAAGAGTAGAAGGGGTGAACTCTGTGGAACAGAAAGTAGATAAGATTAGAAAGGATGAAGTCAGGAAGGCTTTGAAGAGGATGAAAAGTGGGAAGGCAGTTGGTCCTGATGACATCCCGGTGGAGGTCTGGAAGTGTCTGGGAGAGGCAGCAGTGGAATTTTTAACTAGTTTGTTCAACAGGGTTTTAGAGAGTGAGAGGATGCCTGAGGAATGGAGAAGAAGTGTGTTAGTGCCGATCTTTAAGAATAAGGGTGACGTGCAGAGTTGCAGTAACTATAGGGGGATAAAGTTGATGAGCCATACAATGAAGCTATGGGAAAGAGTAGTGGAAGCTAGGTTAAGGAAGGTAGTGGAAATTTGTGAGCAGCAGTATGGCTTCATGCCCAGAAAGAGAGAGAAGAGGAGCTGGAGAGAAGAGGAATGAAAGTCAGTGGTAGTAAGACTGAGTACATGTGTGTGAATGAAAGGGAGGGAAGTGGAACAGTAAGGTTACAGGGTGAAGAGGTGAAGAAGGTACAGGAGTTTAAGTACTTGGGGTCAACAGTCCAGAGTAATGGAGAGTGTGGGAAAGAGGTAAAGAAGCGAGTGCAGGCAGGTTGGAATGGGTGGAGAAAGGTGTCGGGAGTTCTGTGTGATAGGAAAATATCAGCGAGAATCAAGGAGAAGGTGTACAGGACAGTGGTGAGAGCGGCCATGCTGTATGGTTTAGAGACAGTGTCACTGAGGAAGAGACAGGAGTCAGAGCTAGAGGTAGCAGAGCTGAAGATGTTGAGGTTCTCTTTGGGAGTGACAAGATTGGACAGGATTAGGAATGAGTACATCAGAGGGACAGCTCATGTTGGACGTTTGGGGGACAAAGTTAGGGAGACCAGATTAAGATGGTTTGGACATGTTCAGAGGAGGGAGAGTGAGTATATTGGTAGGAGAATGTTGGACATGGAGCTGCCAGGCAGGAGGCAAAGAGGAAGGCCAAAGAGGAGGTATATGGATGGAATTAATGAGGATATGAAGCTAGTGGGTGCAAGTGTTGAGGATACAGAAGATAGGGATAGGTGGAGAGAGATGATTGGCTGTGGCGACCCCTGAAGGGAAAAGCCGAAAGAAAAAGAAGATGATGATGATGATGATTATTATTATTATTATTATTATTATTATTATTATTATTATTGTTATTATTATTATTATTATTATTATTATTATTATTATTATTGTCAAACACCAAAAAGTGCATAGGCACCCTATTCATCTTCTTCTTCTTCTTCTTCATGCTAGGATATTTATGGCAGCCCATAGACCTGTCTGGTAAAATTTTGTACACTGATTTTAAAAGATTCAGACAGGTTCAATGCAGTCTATTTCTTCAATCTCCACCTAATTAGATTTTTCCCCATCTTGGGATTTTACCACTAGGCCTCCTACAAAGTTTGTCCAATCTTCACCAAATTTTGCAAACATCAACCTCCGAGTATGTCTCAAAGTCTATCAGAAGAATTTTGAAAAGTTTGATTAGTTTGCTCATAATGGGTCAATGGATCTGGAAGCAAAGCCACCAAACAAGATGTGAGTCTGTATCTCAGCAATGACACAACATTTGGTAAGCATCTTTAGAACGATGATCCGAGGCGATACAAGAAATTGTCGGTGCCACCTAGTGTCCATAATTTACAATAACATGCTAAAAACGTCCATGTCCAACTGCCATAATCGCTAATCATCTTCCAAATTTGGACAAATCTTCACCAACTTCTGTTCACGTCATTGGGACACTTTGACTCCATGATCAGGAGTGAAACTACAAATCACTTTTGTCTGAAGATATGGTTCTGCTTTCCTGTGACTGCTTAGGCAACAACTGTAATGCATCTGTGAATGTGCAGCTCACTGAGTCTGGAGGCCCACAAAATGCTATTATTATTATTATTATTATTAGTAGTAGTAGTAGTAGTAGTAGTAGTAGTAGTAGTAGTAGTAGTAGTAGTAGTAGTAATAATCTTGAAAACATTCTCAATTACCTGAGAGCAACTTAAACTAGCTCACTGAATCCTGTTTTAAAGTGTCTTATTAATTAATATGTAAGGGCATTGGTGGCTCAGTGGTAGGGTTCTCGCCTACCATGTGGAAGGCCCGGGTTCAGTTCCCAGCCAATGCCCAAACCCCCAGCCACTGGATGCAGTGCTGGTCCCAAGCCTGGATAAAAAAAAAATGGGAGGGTTGCATCAGGAAGGGCATCTGGGGCCTGAGCTAAAATTGTTGTGAAGAGCAGTTGGTCCCCTGTGGTGACCCTGAACAGGGAGCAGCTGAAAGAACAACATTAATTGACATGTACAATGTGCACAACTGCATGATGTCAGGGAAAGATAGACTGTTCAATAGCAGCCAGTGGAGGCATGCAACACAGCTTACTTCCTGGTGCACTTGCTAACCTTTCCAAGTCTGAGTGTTAGCTAAGGCCATTCTCACAATAATAAATTGTTATTTAAAAGAAAGAGCTTGCGCTAGCTGCCTTGGTATATGCCATTACTTAATTAACCCTTTAATGCAAGGAAAAATATAAAAAAAAATATTGAAAAGATATTTTGAAATTAAATAAATATTAAATAAATAAATAAATAAATAAATAAATAAATAAATAAACATTAAATAAATGAATAGTCTTACACATCGAATTGGACCTTTTCCCCCTTAATAAAGAACCAAGAATTTAAATTCAGCTGCATGTGTGTCTTTTAAATATTTTAATGACTTCAACAACCCCATGTGTTTGTATTAACATTGCACTCTGAATCAGTATAAGCGGACTCTTGTCTCGTACGCGACGTCACGCTGCGACACTGTCGGGAGCGCGCCGGGCGCGGTCACGATCCATGGGAGGGGTCGGGAGGGAGCGCGCAGTCTCGGGCGCGTGCACTTTACAGGAGCCGGTGCTGCTGCTGCTGGTCTGAGGACATTATTCTGTTTATTATCTATTCCGATTTGCTCGTTTTTACACCGACATCTCTAACCGGTGCAACATGCGTGAGATCGTTCATCTGCAGGCTGGACAATGCGGCAACCAGATCGGGGCCAAGGTGAGAAAATGACCATCATGCAGTCATCATAATGAATCAGGAATGGCTTCGAACGCACATGAATTCCTGCTGCATTGGTGGTGACGACCATAGAAATGCAGCCTGGCTTCACTGGAAAATCGTTTGACTGCTATTGTTGACCAATGGCTTTTTTTTTTTTTTTTTTTAAATAAAAATGTACTTAATTGAGGTAACTGAATGAAGAGATTTCATTTAATAAATAATGTTATTATAATAACATAAATGAACGAGATCTTTCCTGGGGATATCTGATTATTTATTTTTGAAAAAGGAAAAAAAAAACATCACGTCAGCTATTATTTAGTCTCATAATAATAATAATAATAATAATAATAATAATAATAATAATAATAATAATATGATGATGATGAATATATTGACGGTGTAAGGAGTGACGCAGGCAGAGAGAAAAAATAATAATAAAATAGTAAAATAAACAATGCAATAAAATGCAGCTTATTGTTGAAGTTTATTGGTAAATTTCTTTATAATATTGAGTAAAAGTGAATGAAGATGCAGATTTGGTGTCCTGATGTCGATGATCTAATGGCGGTGATGGTGTGAGGTGACGTCTCCTTTGTGTCTGAGGCTCGGGCTGGTTCCGGAGTGTGTGTGACTCTCCATAACCGTAAAACTGCACAATTTCTCTCTAAATCCCGGTCTCTGCATTATCCTGCGGCTAAAGAATTTGGATTATTTGCTGAAATTTGGGATTAATTTCCTGAGCTTTTTCCTCTGATTGTTTTCGGTACAGGGGCGTGGTCCTGGTCTCTGATGCAGGGATGAAGACGCAAACATATCAAAATGTGATTGGTGAATAAAAAAAAAAATAAATAAATAAATAAACCAAATAACATTACAGTTTAGGTCAAAAGGCAGACTGGAGAGAAAAAAATTGTGCGAATGTAAATGTCAGATTGTAAAAAGCTGCAATTCAGCCGAACAAAACAAACATGTGTGCGCTGCAGTGCATCACACAATGAAACCATTCAGAGATTTGCATATTTATATACTTATTTGCATATTCAGAGATGTATCAGAATTCAGCTTTTTTTTTTAATTTTTAATTTTAGTTAATTTTGCAGCTAACTAGCGATACATATCGTGCAGCCTTGTCTACATTTATTTATTATTCAATTCAAATTTATTTTATATTTCTATTCTTCATCTCCTCGATATAGAACAGCGAACATTAATGTCAGACAAACGTGTGAGCACAAAAAAACTGAATTGTATTAATTCGGCTAGAATTGTGATTCTGTTAGAAAGATGTGATTTATGACACACAGACAAAATTTGATTAACGTTTAAAAGATAAAACAGAAAAAAAATGGCTTCAAATCTATAACAAATGTTTTTTTCTAGCTCTGTTATAATTCGACCTTTTTCACCTTATTGCTACAGTAATTCTACTAGGTGTTAACTAACCATACTTTTTTAATTGATTTTTAATAATCCTTTTAAATCATAATTAAATGTAACTAAATTAGGATCCAATGACGATGAACATTTTAACAGATTTTTTTTAAATAGTTACATTTTTTATTTATTTTTTTCTTAAATAAATTAAATATTTTATGTTTTGTTTGTTGGTCTTTTTTTTTTTACATTTTATTTAATATATACAAAACATTTAGTATTAAATATTTATATATATATATATATATATATATATATATATATATATATATATATATATATATATATATATATATATATATATATATTAATGTGCTGTAGATGTAAGTCATAATGAATAACGCAAAGCTTTAAGCCATAAATAAAAGTTGTTGCGTGTCTGTCTGTCATCATGGTTAAAAATATTAGGTGGGAGAATATTTTGTGATTTTTTGTGATATTTGTGTGATTTGTATAACAGGTTATTGGCCCACAATAAATATTTATGGCTATTAAGGTCTTATGACTGTTACATCGTCTGATCTCCATCTTTCTGTTTCCGCAGTTCTGGGAGGTGATCAGCGATGAACATGGCATCGATCCCACTGGTACCTACCACGGAGACAGTGACCTGCAGCTGGACCGCATCAGCGTCTACTACAATGAAGCCTCAGGTATTACTGCAGCTCTCAGTGTTACAGTCAGAGAAAGATCACCTGAACTGTACCTTGTTTTTAGAACATGATTCTTTGTCCCATAAATCATTTACCTTCATAGCTTTTTTTCTCAAATTTTCTTTCTATTCATTTTCATGCAGATTATTTCATATGCTTATTTATTTGAATTTTGTTACAGTTTCACAGGTTTCAGGTTTAATAGCTCTGACGTTTTAGAGACTGGTACTTCCTGTTTGTGATTGCGTGTCCATTAACAACTTGACTTTGGTTTGCAAATCGTTTTGTAATTGGTCTAAACACATGTATTCACATGCAGGCACACACACACACACACACACACACACACACACATGCGCACACACACAGAAAAACTTCATATCAAGACCTGGACACAGCAGGGTACATGCAGTCAAACTATAATAGCATATAATTCTAAGCTTGTGTTCAATTTTCCACTTTCTCAGGAGGGAAATATGTTCCTCGAGCCATCTTGGTGGATCTGGAACCAGGAACCATGGACTCGGTTCGATCTGGACCTTTCGGACAGATCTTCAGACCCGACAACTTTGTCTTTGGTATAGTAAAATACACATTAAAAAAGAAAAAGAAAATCATTTGATTTGATTGAGGTATTTAAAAAAAAATCACAAACAAATAATATTTAATATTAAATGCAGGGCAATATAAAACATACCACTAGATGGCAGCTCGTAAATCTAAATTTCATTGCAATCCTTCTTATTTCATCATGACCTTTCAAATATTCTGAAAAAGGGTTATTCTATCCTAACATGCATACAAAACATTTTAAAACATGGCAATAATCAGTTCCTATGGGATGTTAATTATAGAACAGTAATAGTTTTTCTGTACTTCTCCACCAGGCCAGAGTGGTGCTGGGAATAACTGGGCCAAGGGTCACTACACCGAGGGAGCCGAGTTAGTGGACTCCGTCC
This sequence comes from Hemibagrus guttatus, assembly GCA_033459395.1. Taxonomy (NCBI): domain Eukaryota; kingdom Metazoa; phylum Chordata; class Actinopteri; order Siluriformes; family Bagridae; genus Hemibagrus; species Hemibagrus guttatus. Next base: position 17,138,870 of record JAUCMX010000025.1, on the reverse strand, counting down.
TGGATGTGGTGCGTAAGGAGGCTGAGAGCTGCGACTGTCTGCAGGGTTTCCAGCTCACCCACTCTCTGGGAGGTGGCACCGGCTCAGGCATGGGTACACTGCTAATCAGCAAGATCCGCGAAGAATATCCTGACCGTATCATGAACACCTTCAGCGTGGTGCCTTCACCCAAAGTGTCAGATACAGTGGTGGAGCCGTACAATGCCACACTGTCTGTGCACCAGCTGGTGGAGAACACTGACGAGACCTACTGCATTGACAACGAAGCTCTGTACGACATCTGCTTCCGTACGCTCAAGCTGACCACACCCACTTACGGTGATCTGAACCATCTGGTCTCAGCCACCATGAGCGGAGTCACGACTTGCCTTCGCTTCCCCGGGCAGCTGAATGCTGATTTGCGCAAGCTGGCCGTCAACATGGTACCATTCCCACGTCTTCACTTCTTCATGCCTGGTTTTGCACCCTTGACCAGCAGAGGGAGTCAGCAGTACCGTGCACTTTCCGTCCCTGAACTGACGCAGCAGATGTTCGATGCTAAGAACATGATGGCTGCCTGTGATCCACGCCATGGCCGTTACCTTACTGTCGCTGCTGTGTTCCGTGGCCGCATGTCCATGAAGGAGGTCGACGAGCAGATGCTCAATGTCCAAAACAAGAACAGCAGCTACTTTGTAGAATGGATCCCCAACAACGTCAAAACGGCCGTGTGCGACATTCCACCTCGCGGCCTCAAGATGGCCGCCACCTTCATCGGCAACAGCACAGCCATCCAGGAGCTGTTCAAGCGCATCTCTGAGCAGTTCACTGCCATGTTCAGGAGAAAGGCCTTCCTCCACTGGTACACAGGAGAAGGAATGGATGAGATGGAGTTTACTGAGGCTGAGAGCAACATGAACGACCTTGTTTCCGAGTACCAGCAGTACCAGGATGCCACGGCTGAAGAGGGAGAGTTTGAGGAGGAGGGTGAAGAAGAGGCTGCCTAGATCGCTTTATGTTTTTTAGATTTCTCGGTTGCTTCCTTTGTGTGTTCTTACTTATCTTCTCACGTTCCCCTCTTGTACTCACTCAGGTGTTTTTTGAAGGTGTATCTGTCCATGATAAAAACTCTAATCGATGCATTCTCACTTTAGAGGTGGAGGATCTTATTTCCCGTGCTCTTGTAAAGGTAACTT
>JAUCMX010000025.1:17002695-17132695 GCA_033459395.1 Hemibagrus guttatus | reverse complement strand
ATTAAACTAATCGACTGGCTGCTTGCTAGGGTGAGGGATGGTATAGCTGTGCAGCACTTTACATTTGTCTTGACTGACCTTGAAGGATGTCAGCGATTTGGGTTCTGCAGACTCACCTCCAGCTCCCAGACCTGCCTCTGCATCCTCAGGTCTTTATCCTACACCTACAAACCCACGGGCCATACAGCAATCATTCACATCTTATTGTAGGCAGTGTTGACTGAGTTGTAGGTCAAGTTGGTTAAAGGCTGAAGGTGGAAAAAGCAGGTACATGGGTGGTGGGGTTTTGAGGCTTGTTTAAAAATAGTTTTTGCAGTTTCCATGATCTTGCTTTAAAGCGAATCATCATAATTCAATCGAATCAGTATCTGTGGTCTTGGCAAAGAGAGGGAAATTTAAGAGTCATTTTTATTTTAAACTGGATTTGGAGAAAGAACAATGGGATTATAAAGTGGATCATGGCAACCAGACAACGATTCTCATCAATTCCCTGAAACTCCCTTTCCCACTGTTTATACTTTATGAGCAGTTTCCAGTCTTTTTGTAACTTTTTGTTTTATAAGTAGTTAGGTTAGACATTCTCCTGAAAGTTAGCTAGCTTTGCCTTTGCAAAGATTCGGCTCATTTTTTGTAATATGGACTAATTCTGTAATTCTGCATGTCACAGCTACCTGCCTTGGTTCGAAGCCTTTTACAAACTGTTAAATAACCTGGCAGACTATGTGACAAAAGGCCAGGTAAGCTATGCATTTCTTCATCGTAGTGTTTGCTTTTTGAAATAATAAAAAAAAAAAAGGTTTTTGTGTGTAAGTTTGTTGTTTTAATTTTGGACAGACGAATGAGATGAGGGAGCTACTGGCAGCTCTTTACAAACACCCCGTGCCCCTGGCTAACAGCTTAAACACTCTGCATATGGTGAGTTCTCCTCCATAATGAGCTGTAATGGATTGGAGTGCAGTATCATGAAACAGTGGCGATTCTTTAAAAAGACGCTAGGCTATATGCAGGATATATCCCATTACAGTAACGTCACCTGTGCGAGATTAAATGTATTTTGATTTACGTCACAACTTTGTGTATGTCAAATTTACACTCTTTGCATTATTTTGTTTCATATTTTGTTTTTCATGTGTTTCTCCAAAATGAATCCAAAGATTACTTTTCTTTCACACAAGATTGGTTTATTTTCTTGTGTGTGTGTGTGTGTGTCCCAATAATTCACTTATTTTTAGATTATTCATGTGTGCAATTTCAGTGTGCGCACACATTTTTTTTTATAATTTTTTTTTAAACATATGCATGCTATCTCCTGGCCACACAACCGGACATGACTATAAACAGCTATAGAAACGATATTATTTATAACCCCAGTTTCCGGTGTCACACAGGTGAGGGTGAGGTTCCTCTCAAGGTTTCTCCTTCATGTCATCTCAGGGAGTTTTTCCTCGGGCTTGCTCATTAGGGCTAAATATAAATTCATTTCTATTCTAATTTTTTTAATATTTCTGTAAAGCTGCTTCGTGTCCGTTGTGAAAAGCGTTATACAAATAAAATGAAATTGAACAGAATTACATTTAGAGATGTAAAGCCATCATATCATTATTGAACCTGCTTTTGAGAAATTCACATTTCACACTTTGCTTCTCGAAATTTTTAATAATTGTGGAATTATTTATTTATTTATCTATTTTTTCCAGATGCCGTACTTCATCGGTCCGGATCCGAAAGCTTTACCGTCTATTCCAGAGAGTGTGAGTTTGTACTTGATGTGTGTCTCTTATCTTTCAATTTATTGTGGTTCATTGTGTTTGTACTGCTCTAACGTGTGTGTGTGTGTTGGTGTGTTTAGAGGAACCTGACCGAGCTGATCGTGGCTGTAGACGTGGGGAATCTGCTGCAGCTGTACGCTAGCATGCTTTTCGAGAGACGCATCCTCATCTGCTGCAGTAAACTCAGCACGGTGAGGAAGACTGCCCGACTTCGAGAGAAGGCTCAGTGTTTGATCTTTTTGTCTGATTGAGCTGACATTGTAAGCACAGGCAACTGAACTGAAACTGTTGGTGATTCTCAGCATCCTGTACTTCCCTTAGGCCGTGCGATTATACATCAAAGCCTGAGTTTAGTACAGGGAAGTGGGAAGGCTATTGGAATAGAAGTGAGTGAATCAAAGGTCAATGAGAGGTCAATCTGCTGTCCCTAATTCATTTAAGATATGAGTTCTTGTAATATATATATATATATATATATATATGTCTATTTAATTTTTTTTTCATATTTTTTTTTTTTTCATTATTATTAATATTTCACCATTACATTTGAAATGAAACATATATATATATTTTTCATTTATTCTTCTAATTTAATTTTTTTTTTTTTATTAATTTTCTGCTTCTTTTCTAAACATTTTGCGCTGACTTTTTATGTGCGGCCGGTGCTGTAGAATTTATTTATTTTTCTTTAAATTCGATAGCTTATGCGCACACTGAGTTGGAAAAACCTGAACCTGAATATCAGTCAGAAGGATAAAAAATTCGTTTTTTTTTGTTTATCAACAGCACTGGACACTGTGCTCACTAGCGCTGGTTCGTTCAGGATCGAGGCTATAAAAGACTTTGCTAGGACTAAGGTGTAAAAACTCTAAAACAAAGACACTCCATCTTGGTGTTGATGGTCATTCATTCAGACAAGATTAGTTGTAATGGAGGCGGTGGGAATGTCATTTTTTTTTACCAGAGTTTCTCTGTGATTTTTGTTCTGAAGCCAGCGAGTGCGTCTACATGCTTCTGGAAGTGTACGCTTTACTTCACCATCAATATGAATATAAAATATGTGGTAGAAATAACTCATGATAATCTACATCCTATCTGCAATGACATTTTGGATAGATTAATTTTTTTTATTTTTTTTTTACAGTATAAAGACGTTCACTGTTCTGTTTTCTATTGTCTCTCACCATAAGCAAGACAAAACAAAACAAATAAAAAGCTTAATCCCTAAAACAATAAAATACAGATGATGTTTAAAAGGACAGAGAAGTCAGTTTAATGCAAGTTCCTAGCACATGTAAGGTCATGGGTCATGTGGCTTATTTATGAGCTTACTAAATCCCCAACATAAAGCACTTATATTAAAGGTCATAACAGTCAGTTTGTATAATCATGAGGTTTTGGTTTGGACAAGACACGCCCATCTCTGTGATTTATACAGTGATTGTTTATCCTGTGCAATTATCTAATGCGCCCTAAACTGAAAAGCTGAACTCATCTTAACAGTATTTATCTCGCTCCTGTAGCTGACAGCGTGTGTTCATGCGTGTTGCGGCATGCTCTTCCCCATGTACTGGCAGCACATCTTCATTCCAGTCCTACCACCACACCTGCTGGACTACTGCTGGTGAGAACTAACACACACACACACACACAAACACACACACACACACACACACACTAGAGTTGAAATGTGATCATTGTAATGCTTGTGTGTTCCAGTGCTCCAATGCCGTACCTTATTGGAGTCCATTCCAGCCTGATGGAGGTATTGAAAATGACTCTCTTTTACACACACACACACACACACACACACACACACACACACACACACACACCCCCTGTATAATACATAACGTGTGTATTGTGTTGTCAGAGAGTGAGAAGTCGTGCTCTGGAGGATGTGGTCATTCTGAACGTGGACACAAACACTATGGAGTCTCCTCACGATGACCTGAAGAAGCTCCCAGCTGATGTGGTAATTCATTCGCCTGTCGTTCATTCATCCATCCTTCCGTACATCCATTCATCCGTTAATCAAATATTCCTAATATTCCTATTTCCTAAAATCATTCCTATTGATTTTTTCATCTCTATTCTAAACACATGAAGGGGCATTGGTGGCTCAGTGGTAGGTTTCTCGCCTATCATGCGGAAGGCCCGGGTTTAATTCCCAGCCAATGCCTCAACCCCAGCCACTGGATGCAGTGCCGGTCCCAAGCCCGGAAAAATGGGAGGGTTGTGTCAGGAAGGGCATCCGGCGTAAAACATTTGCCAAGTTGTTGTGTGGACCAGTTGGTCCGCTGTGGTGACCCCGAACAGGGAGCAGCCGAAAGCTACTTCTTCTATTCTAAACACATGACCAGTCATTTCCACATCATCATTTTGTTTTACTCCAGTTTCTAATCCATCATGTTACTGCCATGAATCATAACACCCATTATACTATATTCAACTTAGACTAGGATTGCGATTCTTTACGGTTATGTTCAAGGCTTTCCTTTGGTGTGTGTGTGTGTGTGTGTGTGTGTGTGTGTGTGTGCTTGTGTGTGTTTGCAGGTGACAGCTCTGAAAGTGAGGCTGAAACGACAGGCTGCTTTTACAGGCTCTGGTGTTTCTAAAGCGTTTCTCAGAGCTCAGGCTCTGCTGTTTGGAGCATACAAAGATGCCTTACAGTATCCTAGTGTGAGTCATAACATACACACACACACACACACACATACACACACACACACACACACACAAACACACACACACAAACACACACACACACACACACACACTTAATTGATCTCTGTTCCTGCAGGGAGAGCCCGTGTCATTCAGTGAGGAGTTAATTCTAACACACAAGTCTCCCAGCATGAGACAGTTCCTTGAGAGTGCTGTTCACCTGCAGTTTTTCAAACAGGTGTGTTTACACACACACGCACACACACACACACACACACACACACACACAACACACACACTTTTACTTCTATCATCTGACCAGATTCTGAATAAAATTGCTCCTAATAGTGCCCTCTAGTGTTCAAATATTTACTTTACATGTATATACACATGTCCTTAAATAATCCTGCAGAATTGTAACAGAGAACAAAACCTGACATTTCTGATGATAGCGCTTTAAATCATTCTAATCTAATATTGAAAGATGACTTTGCCACATGTTATTTCTTTTAAGGATTTTAAGCTGCACTTAGTGGTCCTGGGGCCTCCTGCAGTGGGAGTGTGTGTAGGAGAATGGTCAAGTGTTTTGCTCTGACTACTAAAGAAAGGTCCAGAGTGTATGATTTTTCTGTGAATCCATCCTTTATTCACATTTACAACGATGCTGCAGGAGCTCACTTTCGTTTCGTTTTATTCCAGAGAGTAATTTCCTCATTTCACCTGAGTTTCTATTGCCTCAGCTTGATTATTCGTCATTTCCTCTTTTACTTCCACTCTGACCAATGAGAGTTTGTTTTAAAAGTGTAGTGGAAGCCACACAACATACACCATAACATTATGACCACCTGCGTAATATTGTGTTGGTCCCCCTTTTGCTGCCAAAACAGCCCTGACCCGTCCTGCACTGTGTATTCTGACACCTTTCTATCAGAACCAGCATTAACTTCTTCAGCAATTTGAGCAACAGTAGCTCGTCTGTTGGATCGGATCACACGGGCCAGCCTTCGCTCCCCATGTGCATCAATGACCCTCGGTCGCCCATGACCCTGTCTCCGCTTCACCACTGTTCCTTCCTTGGACCACTTTTGATAGATACTGACCACTGCAGACCGGGAACACCCCACAAGAGCTGCAGTTTTGGAGATGTTCTGATCCAGTGGTCTAGCCATCACAATTTGGCCCTTCGTCAAACTCGCTCAAATCCTTACGCTTGTCCATTTTTCCTGCTTCTAACACATCAACTTTGAGGACAAAATGTTCACTTGCTGCCTAATATATCCCACCCACTAACAGGTGCCATGATGAGGAGATCATCAGTCTTATTCACTTCACCTGGCACTGCTCACAGTGTTATGGCTGATCGGTGTATTTTGGCAGTAATCTGCCTGGTGCCCAAACTTTTGTTTAACTCATCAGAAGTTCGTACACCAGGATACACAGTGTAATGCCCTATAATGGGACTAAAATATGTAAATGTGTGCCTCCAGTTTATTGACGGACGTCTAGAGATGCTCAACCAAGGAAAGGAACCCGATGATCTGTTCGAGGAGGAAATACTGCAGTGTGGTGTGTCGTCAGGTTTGTGTTTTATCTTCTCCAATCTTGCTTCAATGTCGGAAAATCTTTAATATAATGTCATTCCCTCACCAACTTCTCTGTTTCCTCTCTTAATAAGACACAAATGCAGTCCTTCATGTCAAACTTCAAGTTAGAGCTTTACTTCTGACTGTTATGGAAGGAAGTCCCCAGTGTCAGCACTTTGTAAATGTTAAATAAACATGTTCTAGCACAAGACTTTATCATAGCAATGATTTTTATTAAAGAGAGAGAGAGAGAGAGAGAGAGAGAGAGAATTAACAACTTCTGAAAGAGAGGATTCATGAATAAATTCTGCTAGCTATCTCTTTTAAGTGTTTTCTTTTCATGTTTTGATTCATTAATATTATTTTTCCATGCATTTAGGTGGCACTAAATCTTACCAGCAGTGGATGGGGAACCTGAAGGTCAGTTCTTGTTCTCTCCACACGGAACAACTCATCCATGTATTTTATTTAGCCATAAAAAAGATTATAACATCAGCAAAAACACTCTCAGTCCATTAACTGTCCCATTATTCATGTATTGCAGAAAGGAGGAGGATCTCTCATTCTCACCGTCAAGTCCAAGGCTCAGATGTACAAAAATGTGAGTGACATTTCAGTCTGTTCACATAAATATTGACGGAATTAAAACAGGAATTACTTTCAATTTCACTTTTTGTTTTTTTAACATTTAACAATAATATTGAATTTCCTGGACATGTCCACCGACATTACGTTCCTCTGGAACCTCGTGTACATAAAAACATAACCTCACATGGCATGCAGCACTAACACCGCTACATATGCTGCTCCAAAAGAAAGAAAAACATTAATAATAATTAAACACACAGCGTGTACAATAGGCCATAGCTCCTTATCTAGAACATACTTATAATTTTATAGGAGAAGAAGAAGCAGTGAAACGAGCCGTATACATTTCTGATCACTCTTTTTTTTTATCTGATCTGTGATTAAATTTGTCACTCAGCATCATCCTGTTCTCTTTCAGGTCACATATCACAGCAAGCTGAAGAATCTTATTTCATCAAAGGTAAGCAACACAACACTTATGTGCGAGAGAAAAAGAAAAAAAAACAGAATAAAACAGATACAGTTGGTAAAGAACGTTCATTTCTGTGTGTGTGTGTGTGTGTGTGTGTGTGTGTGTCAGGAGCATAAACAGGCTCACGCTCTGCAGAGAGGAGGATCTGTGTGCGGCACGCACTCATACTGCGTCAACAAATCAGACTGCCTTCAGAACAGATTACCGATCACACAGCATTTTGGAAAGGTGAGTCCCACGTAGCACACTCCGCTAAGAGGGCTGAGAGGGATACATACATTCACAGTGTGATATGCAAACAACCCAGTCATGTGGTTTTAATGGTAAAGGATTAGAATTTATTTGAACTAAACATAAGAGTAATATTTTAATATAAGACATGTCACGACAGAATGATTTCAAGCTTCATTATAAAGATTAGAGATAGAAGAAGTTGCTTTCGGCTGCTCCCTGTTCGGGGTCGCCACAGCGGACCAACTGGTCCGCACAACAACTTGGCAAATGTTTTACGCCGGATGCCCTTCCTGACACAACCCTCCCATTTTTCCGGGCTTGGGACCGGCACTGCATCCAGTGGCTGGGGTTGAGGCATTGGCTGAGAATCAAACCCCGGGGCCCTTTCCCTGTATGATAGGCGAGAAACCTACCACTGAGCCACCAATGGCCCTCATAAAGATTAGAGATAGATAGATACACAGACAGACAGACAGACAAAAAAATACAACTTTATTGTCATTGCATAGTACAGGTATATAGCAACAGAATGGCGTTTAGCATCTAGCAGAAGTGAAAATGGTTTAAATTGTGCAAATGAACAAGTGCAGATAAATATGTAAATATGTACATCAATAAATAAGGCTATATCAGTATGTGCATAGAGAAGTATGTGTAAGTTGTATTTACAGCAGAAAAAGTGTTAAGATATATACGCAAATCTAAAACACACACCACAGTATAGATTTATTCTCTAAACATATTCCATCTAATCAACATTAAGATGATTATTTGCCTATTATTCTGGCTATTTATTGGTTTCCTGGTGGTCTAGCAGCTAAGATGAAGTGAGTTAAAACTGAAGCCCGTGAACACCTATTTATCTTTGTTTTAACCTTGTTAGATTGGGGACACACACTTTTTGTGCCTTGGTTTAATTACATAGGATTTGCTTGAGTTTGGATTAATAATTTGGATGGATGGGTTCATGTTATGAGGTTAATGTTGCCACTGCTTTTCCCAGTCCCGACCTCGCAGACCGACACGCAAACAAGCCGGCTACGAGGTGGAGGAAACACCCAAAGACAGCAGTGGCAGCTGGAGAGAGGAGGGGTGAGTGAGTGTGTGTGTGTGTGTGTTTATTAATATATCCTTTTCATTTCTCAGCCACAAGAACACTGGGACAGTCACCATAGGTTTTTAGAGTAATGTGTAATGTAACTTTGTATTTTTGTCTTACTAAAAAGGCTACAAGACAGAAAAATAGAGCCTATGTTACAACTGTTTATAGTGGCTATGGTGCGAGTGAAAAAAGTGACCTACGATGTATTCTTGAATAAAGAAAAGAAAATACAACCATTGCTGAAGTATAAAGGGAACAATACAAGAAATAATCAACTATAACAACACACATCAGTTTTCTACTGTAACATCACCACCACCACAGTAGTTAATCTTTTAGTGTTTCTGTGTGCAGTCGTATAGAGTTGGCTTCTGATGATCTCACAGAGGAGGAAGAGTTCTCTGTGGTGGCTGATCTTGAGGAGATGGACCTGTTAGGGGAGATCTTCGACACGTTAAACACTCAGAGCTCCACAGAGCCGGGCCTACTGTACAGCACACGTAGCCTCGACGTTTTCACTTCTGACTGCACTGACTTCATCGGCAGAGTGAGCGCACATCACACACACACACACACACACACACGATCAATCAACATTTCCAGCAAAACATGTACTTTTGTTTTGGGTTTTTGTTTTTTACATCAATTTACCCCTCATGTGTTCCAGAGGAGCCTTTGGGCCCCACCCAGTCAGGAGAGCTTGAGTCTTTCCATTGGGAACAATGGCAGTCTGATGAGCTGGGAGGAAGAGCATGAAGGGGGTCTAGATATAGAGGTGGAGGAGTCTGAGCTGCCAAGTGATGAACCAGAGAGGGACACAGGAGATGGTGGGAGAGAGGGTCAGAGTATGTCAATGGCAGAGGAACCATGTGTGGATCTTGGAAGATTAGTGGAGGATCTCGTGGACCTAAAGCAAGAACTTGAAGAGGAACTGAATGGAAACTGTAACAAAACTAGCAGATCATCCAGTGAAAATCAAATAGAAACTAACAGATTGTCAGGTGTAGTTCAGGAGGAAACTAGCAGATCATCAGAAAAAAATCATCAGGAAAATAGCAGCTCACCAGAAAAAAAGTCAGGAAAGAACTTTGCAATCCAAACCAGATGATGATGATGATGATGATGATGATGATGTGGGAAAACAATGGAGCTCAGGAGAGGCAAAGAAAAGAAGCAATAAACAAACAACACCATTTGGAACACCAGGATCTAACTCATGAGTTCAACAACCCAGGGAATCCAAATACAGACTCTCCCCAGGAAAAACAGCCCCTTGCTGAGGAACAACTAAATGCAGAGACTTTAGTTAATGCAGCCAAAAAAAGAAGAGCAAGAAGAGTGCACAGACCAATCAACTCCTAAAGTGCTCGCCAAAATGGCCCTGTTCCAGGTCAAGGCCTACCAGAGCAAGAGCTCACCCGAGACTGTGCGACAGTCTCTAAAGGTCTCTCCAAGTCGTCCTGGAGCAATTTGGGTGACGGTGAATACAAAAACAGATGACTTGACCACAAAGTCAACAACCACTTCTAATTTATCAGACGCCGCTACAGAGGCCAAAGACCTACCACCACCTAAAGTGTCTGAACTGAAAAAGAGATTTGAGCAGTGAATGATTAGAGGGACTCTGCAAGTGCTAGATGCCAGAGATGCCCACAGGTACTTGGAGGAACCACAAGGATGTCAAAAAAAAAAAAGAAGAACAAAAAATATCAGATATCTAATTTACTCAAAAGCATCATATTATTACTGTGTTACCTATTAAAGTGTGTTGGATGCAGTACTCATGCCACCACCACACAATGGTCCTGCTATTTAAACCAGTTTGCAAAACTGAACATTCAAAGCACATTTGTTTTGTCTGATTTTAAAACATTTTCTTTCAAAATAAATTTTTTATACTTTGTTACTGAAATGGTCTAAGGAAATAAATCAACAAGCGCATAGATTCTGGAAATATGGAAAGCAAAGGTTAAAGTAGCCAAAATCTTCATTCAGGAAAGAGAGCAATAATATCAGGGAGGGAGGAAGGAAGACACTCAAATATTAACTTAATAAATTCTGAAAGTAAAAAGAAGTAGAAGGAAACAGTAGAAAGAAACACACATTACACAAATATCAGCTAAAGTGAACTTAGTTCCTCCCTAATTTAACACACCAGTTACGTCTCCCATCATAACAACAGCTACCAACCGGTTAGGGTGAAGGCCTTCACATGCTAGACACATAAAACCTGCATCTTTCCTAAGAGCTCAACCGGTATTTCAACAAATATTTTATCAATTCTACTCAAAACTGATATAATGCAGTAAAGCAACAAGTCTGACCAGCACGAACGATTCCTCAGATGATCGTAGTGTAACCTTCTTCACTTCACTACTTTAGCTACTGCAGTTAGTTCAAATATACTATCTGATGTACAGAAACTGATAAAGAAAACCGTTGTTTCATCTTATCTTCTCAAATACAACTTCTAATTAAATGTGTATAGAGACAACATTCATTCATTCATTGTCTACCGCTTATCCGATCTATTCTCGGGTCACGGGGAGCCTGTGCCTATCTCAGTTGTCATTGGGCATCAAGGTAGGATACACCCTGGACATAGTGCCAACCCATTGCAGGGCACACACACACACACACACACACACACACCTACGGACAATTTTTGAGACGCCAATCAACCTACAATGCACCAGAGTACCCGAAAGAAACCCCGAGGCACGGGGAGAACATGCAAACTCCACACAAACGGTGGAGGCGGGAATCAAACCCCCAACCCTGGAGGTGTAAGACAAACGTCCTAAGCCACTAAGCCACCATGCCTCTTTATAGAGACAACATGATGCTTGTAAATAGAAACAGCACTATCCACACCATTTAGTGCATTATTACATTTGTGTTAGCTGTCGATTTTACAATATAGCTACTACCAAATCTCATAAGAATAAAGTGCTGGACAGGCCACACCCACATGCGCCAACAGTTTAGAAGTTCAACTGAGTTAAAGTTTAGATGCTCAAACATTACCATTAGACTTTATAATGAGATTTATTTTTTAATACTGAGCAGTTTTACAGTGTCCTACAGCTATTTGAAAAAATGAATAATTGGAATTAAAAGGAATAATCACATTCAGTAATTAAGTCATTTTACTTTATCACTTCCAACCTCCAGACTTTGGAATTTGGATATTTGAAACGATTTTTAACATTAATGATTACATCAGTGAGCCTTGTCCTCTGTAAACATTGAGATAGCCATTGGCCAAAAGCAAAATCAATGGGTGCCTGCACTGCACATTTCAGCATGTTATCCTATAAAATGTTTAACATGTGACACACACACATACACAGGTGTTAACGTAAAAGGATATATATTCTAATATGAAATAAAATAAGTACATTTAGTGAGTTGGTGTATACCTTTAGAAAAAACGATGCCAAGACCACATACAAAACCCACTGTTTGAGGGAGCTACCCTATAAAAATACTACAAAAGAAAACTCTTCCAAAACCCACACACCCAAACAGAGACGGCAGTCACACCTCTACCACCAGTCAACATACAGAATATGTCAAGGTACAGATCAAGCCAAGTCAGGATAATTCATTACTAGACATATCACAAACACAGCAAACAATCACAAATAAAATGGAAAGCACTGGCTTCCATCGCAGCTAAATACCGTCGCTTAATGACGACATCAGTTGTGCCAGTGGCCACAACGGCAGGTTGATGCACCAAAATTGTGCAATAAAAGATTAAATAAATGTAAAAAAAGGCAGACGGAATAGCAGCTGAAGCAGAACTGAACACACACAAACACCAAAACATGCTAGCATAACCCCAGAACCTCAAGAGTTTTACAGTCTTTATGATTTGGTGAGTTTTTGTTTTTTTTCAGAATACATAAAATACATTAGACACAAATTATGGTAATGACTAAAAAGTACAGCACAATAGGAGACAGCCTGTCTATTTTCCCCTGAAGTCCCTGTATTGAGGTCTTAAACACAGTATGTTTAATAATGCAGATCTTACAGACATTCAGCAGACATAAATACACACAAATATATTTTTGAACACATAAGAGTTCTCACAGAACAAGAGCAGCGTTTTTGTAAAGTTTTCTATTTAAGAGAAAAAACACAAATTTAATTTGAAAACGCTCACATGACCCACTGAGGGCAACAGTACGTCAATGTGCCGCATGTAAAATGTCTCAAGAAGGACAAATGTGCAAGAACACCAACATGACCAAGAATTATGACAAGCAAGAGGACTCAAATGAGTAGAGTGACGATGAGGCGGAGCTACTGTTCAAGATAACACTTGAATTCAAAGTGTTCACCCAAAATCTCCATTTGGTTTGTAGCACTGCAGCATTGGAATCAAGAGTGGCACAACACAGATCATTTTCCACCACCTTCACATAAGGGTGTAATAATAAAGAAAGCAACAAATAAAAAGCAAATAGCCAAATTAAATTGCAAACAGAGACAATAATTTAATAATCTGGTCAGCAGTCATGATAAAGTCCTGGTTCAATAGCAACACTTTTCAAAAAAACATGAAAACATCAACTTTTTTCTCCACTTTGGACAACATTTTCAGTAAGAATAGGTTTCAGTGACAGAATGCTATTTTAATGTGGACTAGAGAACAAACTGCAAGTATATATGGACAGTCCCTCAGAGCTGCCACCATTTCTAACATGACAATTGTTGTAATGAGTAGTTTAATATTAATAGTTGTAGAGAGGGGGAAAATAAAACAAAACAAAGAACAAAAAAAAGCAACAAAAACTCATTTTACCCCAAGAATATGTCCATGAATGTGAGCCATATGTAAGCCAAAAAACAGAAATGTTCACATCATGCATCGTTTCCCCTTCAGGGAATCAGATTTTCCTTTGAGTAAATTTTTAAGCAGAAACGTTTTCAGTTTTCGACTGCTGCTAATAGCGCTGTAGCAATATGACTTCTGTAGGTAAAAATGCTGCGGGAAAACTATAAAATGTTGACACCACTGGACAATATGATGAACACACTCACACCACAGCTACATGAAAAGTCAGGACTATGTTTGGCCGAAATCAAGAGAGAAAGTATCATCAGTGTTCAGTGTAATCTATTATGACTAATATGTAGACTATCAAGTGTGGTTCTAGGTGGGGACGGAACCCTATTAAGTGCTATTATTGCATTATAAATAGAACTTTGATTTAGAGTCACAATTCTAAACTCCATCACACAGTGCAGTTAAAGGTGGGTCTCAGATCAGTCTCTCATCTTTGGGCAGAGGCAATGGAAGGCCTGGTTTCTCTGACTCCTGGCTCTCAGCCTGTTTTTGCTCCTCTGCGCTCGGCCGGTAGGTTCCTTCAGTTCTACGTTTTCTGCATAATACACATACCATCAGCACCGCGGGCAGAGCAAGGAGCGTGAAAAACGCCAGCACTGCATGCACATCAGTCAGCATCACTACCACCATGGTTCCCTGACACACACAAACACACACAATATGTTGATGAAGACCTACTAATTGATAGTGTAAAAACGTGATTTCAAGTGAAATTTAGAAGAAGAGTTCATGACAATGGTAGAACTCTCCGACATGAAGTTCCTTTAAAATATTAGAACCATGAGAACTATGACTACATAATACATGAAGTTAATACTTTTATAATTATGCAGTATTTAAAGCCCTACCCATATAATTCCACCTCAGCAATTAAAAAGGTGCCTGGAGATTGGACTCTGCCTTTCCTCCTATGGTGGAATCACACCTAAGTTTTAATATTAAGTCTGAATTCTTTTTCAGAAAAGGGTTCAATATCAGTGGAGAGAAACGGCCAGATCTTCCACATGCTGTTCAGGAGAAACTCACAGGACAGAGATTCATTTCCAGAGATATACAAAACTAATTTTGGTGGACTGTTAGTGAAGCTTGCTGGATATACAATGCACATGTACATGTGTGTATGTGTGTGACTAAGACTCACAGGGTTGGTGTACTTATGGTGTCATTCCTCTGACATTTGTATTGCAGATGATTTCCCCCTGCAGACTGCCACTGTTTTATTCTCACATTCGCACAGAACCTTGAAAGAGTCCACTGTTAGAGAATTACTCATCACTGATGTGCTTAATAATTAAACGTAATGAATAGCAGACACAAATGAATACACTGTTATTAGAACAACCACCTACTATTAACCACCAACAAACTATGTTTCGGTTTTTAATGCAATCAATATTGTTTGCATTTTGTCTTTATAAAATACAATTACAGCATATTTTTTCAAGTTTCATAGCCAGGAGTGTGGGTTCCCTTTACCACTGTTGCTTTTCTGTCACTAGGGATCTAGACCAGGATCAAAACGATACATCTCTGCCTAAAAAGAGAGGAAAAGAAAAAGAGAGAAAAAAAAAAAAAACAGGAATATATAACACCGGGACATCTATCTATCTGTCTGTCTGTCTGTCTGTCTGTCTATTCTATTTCTTTGTTTCTTTATTTGTTTAAGTGGCATCAGAGGACATTTATGGGTCAGGTAATTGGGAGTGTTTGGGGTAATTGCATGTATGCGTGTATTTTAACATTCAATTTGATTTCATCAAATTTAGAACTTTGGAGAACGCTATCAATTACAGACATAAATGTTAATTTTCAATTAATTTTCAAATCATATCTTTTATATTACATAAAAAGTCAGTAGGTACGTGTCACATGACTTCACTCATCTCAACACATCAGGTTATTGATCAGGCTTCACGCAGTCGTATTTCTTTAACGCGGCGCTCAAATTATGCCTACAAAATTATTAATACGCTAATATATGGCTTGTTTATGTTTATTTGTTGTTGAATTGTTGAAATCCTCCCAATCTGGCAACACGTATTGGTAGTCAGAAATATGCCGATTGTCCTGTTTGGCGGCGAGTTTACGTCACTTTAAAAGCTAACTAAAAACAGTTTTGTTACAACAACAAACACACTTGGTTTTTTAGATATTTTTTAAAAGGTTTTAAAAAAAAAAAAAAAAGTCCACAGGAAAAAAAAATACCTTATCAAAAGTCACTGAAGTTAACCCCCTAAACTCATGCGTACACAAATCAGAAAAATGTCTCGCCAAAATGAACTTGGTTTAGTTTCTCACCTGAACAGTCGAGGCTGTTTCCTATCTGTGGAGTTCGTGTCCCTGAGAGAAAAAAACCGTTTTTTTCCCTGAGTGAAACATTCGACTCGATTTGCGATGAAACGTTTCATAAGCGAAAGCGCTTATTAATATTAATATAATTATTATTTTTTAGAAAAGCCGGAACGAACTTGCCACTTACCTGTTCCTCATGCAAATGAGCAGCATCCGCCTGTCTGACAGTCACGTGATGCAAAGAGCGCTCACCTGTTCAAAATAAATCGTGTTCTCGCCTTTTAATAACTTAATAACTACAGCATTACTTTGACAGAGGAGGAAAAGTTCTGTCAGAACCGAAGTCTACAATTAGTCCGATCTTAAGACTGAACATGCACTGAAACAAACAAACAAACAAACAAACAAACAAACAAACAAACTGAGAATCAAAACCACAACACTGGTATTTTGCAGAAGCCACATGAACTCGGCACTATTCCACCATACATGTTTTGTAAAAATTTAATACTATATTAAATATTTAATACTAAATATTAAACACTATATAAGTATTTAATACAAAATTTAATACTGTAGTTACAGTTACAGTTATCGCCAACATCTTCGTGATAGTATACTGTCATTGATTTACAATAATACTAAGTGAATTGGTCACACAATCTAACTATTAAGAAACTTGTTGAAATTAAGTTTAGTACAAACAAATTTTATGAACGCACATGTTTATTTATTTATTTATTTATTTATTTATTTATTTACACAACTGCTTCTGACAGTTTTCTATATTTGGACAAAATAAAAAAATATTTATATAGGTGTAAAAGAGCAGCACACTGATTAACCACACTGTCCGAGTTACTAAAAAAACGCTCTGATGTTTAGTTTTGTTACATTTTGTAGCCTCTGTTTAAAGTTGAATACACACACATACACGCACACACACACACACACACACACACACACACACACACACACACACACACACACACAAATTATTGTCACTAATAAGATAACTGCAGCATGTATAAATGGTTTTAAATAGCAGTATAAATGCTTCTGCAATGTTAAAGTCTTCATCTTCGAAAGAAGAAGTTGCTTTCGGCTGCTCCCTGTTCAGGGTCATCACAGTGCACCAGCTGGTCTGTACAACAACTTGGCACTGGTTTTACACCAGATGCCCTTCCTGACACAACCCTTCCATTTTTCTGGTGCTGCATTAAAACAACACACAACATCTAATTACAAAACTGAAACAACAACACAGATCTAGGACAGAAGTTTGTTCTAGCTAAATAAAGTGCACAGTGTGCAAACAGTGCAAAGACAAGCCAAACACAAGACAGGATACAAAACTTGTGCAATGTTGGCAGAATGTGATGTGCATTACATATATGTATGTAATGCATAGCAGCATGGCCATTTGTGTGCAAGATGTGATAGCAGCAGTTTAAAAATAGTGCAAATACAGTGGGGCAAAAAAGTATTTAGTCAGCCACCAATTGTGCAAGTTCTCCCACTTAAAAAGATGAGAGAGGCCTGTAATTTTCATCATAGGTACACTTCAACTATGAGAGACAGAATGAGAAAAAAAAATCCAGAAAATCACATTGTCTGATTTTTAAAGAATTTATTTGCAAGTTATGGTGGAAAATAAGTATTTGGTCAATAACAAAAGTTCATCTCAATACTTTGTTATATACCCTTTGTTGGCAATGACAGAGGTCAAACGTTTTCTGTAAGTCGCCACAAGGTTTTTACGCACTGTTGCTGGTAGTTTGGCCCATTCCTCCATGCAGATCTCCTCTAGAGCAGTCATGTTTTGGGGCTGTTGCTGGGCAACATGGATTTTCAACTCCCTCCAAAGATTTTCTATGGGGTTGAGATCTGGAGACTGGCTAGGCCACTCCAGGACCTTGAAATGCTTCTTACAAAGCCACTCATTCGTTGCCCGGGCGGTGTGTTTGGGATCATTGTCATGCTGAAAGACCCAGCCACGTTTCATCTTCAATGCTCTTGCTGATGGAAGGAGGTTTTTGCTCAAAATCTCACGATACAGGGACCCCATTCATTCTTTCCTTTACACGGATCAGTCGCCCTGGTCCCTTTGCAGAAAAACAGCCCCAAAGCATGATGTTTCCACCCCCATGCTTCACAGTAGGTATGGTGTTCTTTGGATGCAACTCAGCATTCTTTCTCCTCCAAACATGACAAGTTGAGTTTTTACCAAAAAGTTCTATTTTGGTTTCATCTGACCATATGACATTCTCCCAATCCTCTTCTGGATCATCCAAATGCTCTCTAGCAAACTTCAGACGGGCCCGGACATGTACTGGCTTAAGCAGGGGGACACGTCTGGCACTGCAGGATTTGAGTCCCTGGCGGCGTAGTGTGTTACTGATGGTAGCCTTTGTTACTTTGGTCCCAGCTCTCTGCAGGTCATTCACTAGGTCCCCCCGTGTGGTTCTGGGATTTTTGCTCACAGTTCTTGTGATCATTTTGACCCCACAGGGTGAGATCTTGCGTGGAGCCCCAGATCGAGGGAGATTATCAGTGGTCTTGTATGTCTTCCATTTTCTAATAATTGCTCCCACAGTTGATTTCTTCACACCAAGCTGCTTACCTATTGAAGATTCAGTCTTCCCAGCCTGGTGCAGGTCTACAATTTTGTTTCTGGTGTCCTTTGACAGCTCTGTGGTCTTGGCCATAGTGGAGTTTGGAGTCTGACTGTTTGAGGTTGTGGACAGGTGTCTTTTATACTGATAACGAGTTCAAACAGGTGCCATTAATACAGGTAACGAGTGGAGGACAGAGGAGCCTCTTAAAGAAGAAGTTACAGGTCTGTGAGAGCCAGAAATCTTGCTTTTTTGTAGGTGACCAAATACTTATTTTCCACCATAACTTGCAAATATAAATTCTTTAAAAATCAGACAATGTGATTTTCTGGATTTTTTTTTCTCATTCTGTCTCTCATAGTTGAAGTGTACCTATGATGAAAATTACAGGCCTCTCTCATCTTTTTAAGTGGGAGAACTTGCACAATTGGTGGCTGACTAAATACTTTTTTGCCCCACTGTAATTGATTGTTCACAGCAGTTGAGGTAGTGCAAATAGGAGATACATTATATTAAGAGTCTGCTCATACAGGTGGGTGTGTGTGAGTGATAGAGAGAGCTGGTAGTTCAGTTCTGGGTGTTAAGAAGCCTGATGGCTTGTGGAAAGAAACTGTTACATAGTCTGGTTGTGAGGGCCCGAATGCTTCGGTACCTCTTTCCAGACGGCAGGAGGGTGAAGAGTGTGTGTGAGGGGTGTGTGGGGTCATCCACAATGCTGTTTGCTTTGTGGATGCAGCGTGTGGTGTACATGTCCATGATAGAGGGGAGAGAGACTCCAATGATCTTCTCAGCTGTCCTCACTATCCGCTGCAGGGTCTTGCGATCTGAGACAGTGCAATTCCCAAACCAGGCAGTGATGCAGCTGCTCAGGACGCTCTCGATGGTCCCTCTGTAGAACATGGTCAGGCTGGGGGGAGGGAGATGGGTTTTCCTCAGACTCTGCAGGAAGTAGAGGCGCTGCTGGGCTTTCTTGCTGACGGAGGTGGTGTTGAGTGACCAGGTGAGGTTCTCCGCCGAATGTACACCAAGGAATTTGGTGCTTTTGACGATCTCCACGGGGGATCCGTCGATAAACAGCGGAGAATGGTGACTCTGTGCTCTCCTAAAGTCAACAACCATCTCTTTAGTCTTGTCAACATTCAGAGACAGGCTGTTGGCTTTACACCAGGCCGATAGTTGTTGCACCTCCTCTCTGTATGCTGACTCATCGTTTTTGCTGATGAGACCCACCACGGTTGTGTCATCGGTGAACTTGATGATTTGGTTCGAACTGTGCATTGCTGCACAGTCGTGAGTCAGCAAAGTGAACAGCAGTGGGCTGAGCACACAGCCCTGAGGGGCTTCAGTGCTCAGTGTGGTGGTGCTGGAGATGCTGTTCCAGGATCCAGTTGCAGAGGGAGGTGTTCAGGCCCAGCAGGCTCAGTTTTTCAATAAGGTGCTGAGGGATGATTGTGTTGAATGCTGAACTAAAGTCTATGAACAGCATTTGTACATATGTGTCCTTATTGTCCTGGTGTGTGAGGGACAGATGGAGAGTTGTGGTGAAGGCATAATCCATGGAGCGATTCGGACGATATGCAAACTGCAAGGGGTCTAGTGAGGGCGGTAGCTGGGTCTTGATGTGCCTCATGACGAGCCTCGCGAAGCATTTCATCATGATGGGTGTGAGTGTAACGGGACGATAGTCATTGAGGCAGGAGACTGTAGACTTCTTCGGCACGGGGACAATGGTCCTTGACTTGAGGCACATAGGAACAACGGTGCTGCTCAGGGAAATGTTGAAGATGTCAGTGAAGATATCCGCTAGCTGTTCAGTACATTCCCTGAGCATTCTGCCAGGAATGTTGTCTGGTCCAGCAGACTTCCGTGGGCTAACTCTGCATAGAGTTCTCTTCATGTCAGCCGTGGAAAGACAGAGCACCTGGTCGTTGGGAGGAGGGATGTTCTTCCTCGCCGCTACATTGCTCTGTGTCGAACCGAGCGTAGAAGTCGTTCAGCGCATCTGGGATGGAGGCAGTACTGTCAGGCAGATAATGTGGTCCTGTAGTTCGTGATCTCCTGTATGCTCTGCCACATGTGCCGGGAGTCTCCGCTGTCTTGAAAGTGGCTGTGGATTCTCTGAGCGTGCATGCATTTCGCCTCTTTGATGGATCGAGACAGTTTGGCCCTTGCTGTTCTTAAGGCCTCCTTATCCCCAGCTCTGAAGGCGGAGTCTCTCGACTTCAGGAGAGCATGCACTTTTGCAGTCTTTTGCATGCTTCTGGTTGGAGCTTGTGGTGATGGTCTTGGAGACGGTGGCTCATGCTGGCCAGGTTTTCAGAACCGGTTTAGAGCATTTGATGAGTGGTCTGTTTGCTGGAATTAGCATAACAGAGATGTTAAAGGCAAATAAATGTGACTAAACAAAAAACACCCTGCAGCACAACAGGACACAGGAACTCACAAGAATGCATATTTCAGCCATAATCTATTCCGAGTACACAATATGCAATTTTTTAAGTGGCCTTCTCCACTGCACATTCATACATGACTGGGCAAAGGCCTATGAGGTTCCTGTAAATGTTTTGGGTGAGAGGGGTGGGGCGACCTGTATCACAGTCTAATCAAACAGATTTCAGAAAATAGTTAATAGAGAAATATTCATTCATTCATTGTCTGCCGCTTATCCGAACTACACTCAGGTCACGGGGAGCCTGTGCCTATCTCAGGCGTCATAGGGCATCAAGGCAGGATACACCCTGGACAGAGTGCCAACCCATCGCAGGGCACACACACACACACTCTCATTCACTCACGCAATCACGCAATCACACACTACGGACAATTTAGAGATGCCAATCAACCTACCATGCATGTCTTTGGACTAGGGGGAGGAAACCGGAGTAAACCCCCGCGGCACGGGGAGAACATGCAAACTCCACACACACACATGGCGGAGGCAGGAATCGAACCCCCCAACCCTGGAGGTGTGAGGCAAACGTGCTAACCACTAAGCCACCGTGCCCCCCTTAATAGAGAAATATATTTATTGAAAATACATTAATAAATGTATTAAAATCTGCTACTTCAGCTGCCAAACGTGAAGGGCTGAATGATTGACAGGTGAGAGAGAATAGGCCCCTCCCACCCAGAGAGTATGGCCAATTTTGCTCTCATGACTCTCTCTCTCTCTCTCTCTCTCACACACACACACACACACACACACACACACACACACACACACAGACACACACACACACACACACACACAGACACACACACACACACACACACACACACACACACACACACACACACACACACACGACAGAGCATGTAAATAAATTTTTAATTGATCAGCAAGCTAAAATCAGTGTATAATGCTTGTCAGGTGGAAATATTCATCTTTCACACAGTTTCAAAAAATTTGCAAAGAGATCAAAGGTTAAATTGACACAACAAGATACCTGCAGTCCGGCCGATTTACGGGAACTGTGCTGGATTTAACCCTTCACATGCCTCCAGGAGCGGGTCAGCACCATCCTACCAGATACAACACCAAACAAGAGTTAATATGGTGGATACATGACTGGGCAAAGGCCTGTGAGGTTCCTGTAAATGTTTTGGGTGAGAGGGGTGGGGCGACCCCTGTATCACAGTCTGATCAAACAGATCTCAGAAAAATGCGGAAAATAAATAATATAGTTAACATAGAAATTTATTTCTAGAAAAAACAGCACCCTTTAATGCAGGTTTTACCAACAGAAAAATGTATTTATATTTAACAACTGCTTTAGTAAAAGTTTTATAAACAAATAAATCTATGAATTTTATTGATTTAGTAAAATTACGAAGAAAAAAAATATATTTTCCTTAAATGTATCAAAGAAAAATTAAGGCCAATAAAGTTTGCAATCTGCAATAATTTACAAACAGGAAACACTACTTTGTAATAATAAATAATTCAGAAAGAAATATATCCAATATAAGATGAGGAAATCTACCCTGTACTTTTTAAATTAAAGAATTATAGTTAGTTTGGGGAAATTTTCAAATATCTTTAAAAGAATAAATGTTAGCTGCCATCACTGCCCAGGTCTTTTTACAAGTCAGCACATTTGCGTGTGTGTGTGTGTGTGTGTCTGTGTGTGTGTGTGTGTGTGTGTGTGTGTGTGTGTGTGTGTGTGTGTGTGTGTGTGTGTTTAAACTTTGTGTATTGCACAATATAATGTAGAGCCAAAGCAGTGAGGAGTACACTAACTCCCCCAATGTCAGTGTTTCATAATCACAGAGAGGGAGAGGTTTTCTGTAGCTGGTGTGTGTAAGGTTGGTATAAAAGCTGTGAGACTGCTTGATAACACACACATCCTCAGACTGATTTCGGACCAGCAGGCAGGATGCATGTAGACCTGGTGTGGCTGACGGCTGCGCTTCTATCTTTTCCCTTGCTTACACTATGTGACCCTCTGTGAGTACACACACACACACACACACACACACACACACACACACACACACACGGTCAGACAGTAACTTAGCAGTGCATCAATTCAGTTGTACTTTTTATATTATTCATACTATTTCATATTATTCAAACGTATGATGTTTCTCACTTTATTTATTTTGTTTCGTGTGTAGTGCATGTGTTTTTATTTTTCACACACGATCAAATTGTTTACATTGTTAAATGAGCGTCTTTACTTGAGCTTAGACAATAACGTTTAAATGTACATTTACATTCTTTTCACACACAGTTTTGATCTTGAAAGTATTTTATTGATTATAATTCAAGGTATAGTTAGAAAAGTTATCATTATTGTGCACAAGGAGAAAAAGTGAACAAGGAGAAATTTAGCTTTACATTTGTTAGAGGATTGTTCCCCATTTTCTCCTCATTTTAGTCACCTGCCAAATCCCACCCACTAGCTGACTGTGCACCCATGTTATATAACAGCTACCAAATGTGGAGGGCTGAACTACTGATTCTGCTGCATCACACACTTTACATGAGCTCTTGAGCTAGTGTTGCTGTGATTGACAGATGAGAGAGAGAATAAGCCCCTCCCACAATGAAAGCATGGACAATTATGCCCTATTGATGTCGGAACTCCAAATCTACTGATGAAAGGAAGGGCATCTGTTGCACCACTCGGATGTCAGATGTGCTATTAGTGTTTAAAGTGTTTTATCTGAAACATGCACAAAAGTTGATGATGAAGTAAATATATCTGTGTATAAAATGTCTTTTACCTTTAACTAATTTTTTATAAAGTAATATTTGTGGGACCCAAACATGGAATCACCCTAAATGGCACATTTTAATCTACTTTTACTCTACAGTTAATAAACGTAAATTTGCGTTATAACAAGCAAAGATTTTAAAAGAACTTTTTCCTTAATGTCATAACAGCAATGTCATGGTGGCCCCGAACCTGCTGAGGGTGGGCACGCCTGAGAAAGTGTTTGTGGAAGCACAGGATTATAGTGGAAATAACATCCCTGTGAGGATCAGTGTGAAGAATCACCCAAAGAAAACTTCAGAACTGACCTCTGAATCAGTCACCCTCACTGCTGCTAACAACTACCAGGCAATTGTAGACATAAAGGTGGGTTCTCTGAGATACGGACAAAATCAACATTATCCATGCAGGTCAATTTTTTTTTTCAATAAGGGATACCCCATATTATTATTTACATTTCCACTTTAAGGAGCGGATAATGAAATACAGTGTAACACAATGTAAGGTGTGGACTGAGCTGTATTTTAACCAGGGGTTCACAAATAGGATCTTTTTGCTACCCCTTCCACTGCAAATTATTACTAATAGTTATTGCTTTAATAATGCGATTTGTGATTTCCTTCCCAATGTGATTGCAATAATAATAATAAAATCGCTGACCCCAGGATCAGAATTAAGTGTGTCATTTTCTTTTGGTTCAGATTCCCGACAATGAGGGCTTCTTCAGCGATGATCCACTGGAGAAGCAGTATGTGTATCTGCAGGCCGAGTTTCCTTCTAAAGTGCTCGAGAAAGTGGTCCTAGTGTCGTTTCAGTCTGGCTTCATGTTCATTCAGACAGACAAGAGCATCTACACACCTGGAACAACAGGTAAAACACTCAACATATATATTTCTTGAAAATGAGTACATCAATACATAATTTCATGAAATCTTGTTCATTCTGGGTATCCTAAAATGAATTCCCAAACCAGAAAAATGAAGCAAATGAATCATTTTTGTCCCAGTTAATTACAGAATCTTCTCACTGACTCCTGATCTGCAGCCTGTTGAAAAAAGTGGAGGAATCTATGTGGAAATCATAGTAAGTGCTCAAACAGCTCAGCTGGGGTTTTATCCACTCAACAGTTTCTAACAGTTTCTATTATTTCATCATAAGCTCATCATCATAAAACAAAATATATATTCTGATTTTTCTGGTCCACTTAATTCATTGTGTATTTGCTGACAGATATAAGAATAATATCACAATTTATTCTGTTATTTTCTCCCAAGAATCCTCAAGGAATTAACACAGTTAACAAGGATACAATCTTTCCTAAGGAAGGGACCATAACAGGGTCATACAGCATCCCTGAAGTTGCCAAGTTAGTCCACTGCATTAATGCTTGTGATATGAAAGTGTTAGACAACAGTCATTACTGATTGAATTATGTTTGCATAATTATTATATATTGTTATACTATATTATAGTGTATTAAATGATATCCTTTTTTGAATAGATCTGGAATATGGACTATAGCGACTCGGTACAAAAACACCCCACAGAAGAACTTCACTGCTGATTTTGAAGTTAAAGAATACGGTAAGATTTATAATTCAACTACAAAACAGCTCTACTTTTGGTTTGTCTACATGTGTGTTTAAATGTTGCTTTTCACTTTGCAGTGCTACCGAGCTTTGAGGTAGTGTTAAAACCATCCAAGCCTTTTTTCTATGTGGATGATAAGGAACTCACTGTTGATATAACTGCCACGTAAGTAGAACATGCTAAATTATATTAAATGAAAATAATTTTGCAAGTACAGTTCTAGTGAGGGCCTAAAATAAATAAGGAACACAACACTCAGTTACTGCTTTAGTAAAACACTGAGAGGCTGAGTGGTGTGATGAAGCAAAGTTGATGTTAGAGTTAGTAGAATTTGATTTTGAAGGAAGAGACTGAAGAAAGATTGAATTCCAAACTGAGATTTAGACATTAACATTTGGAGGGTCCACTGTAAAAGTCCCTGTGATAGAGCTGTTACTTTAGAAATGTTAAGGTATTATAACAAGCACAGTAATATAAACCTGTAAATTGTAGCTGTTCTGCTGTAAGAGTCACTGTGATAGAAAATGAATCATTAGTCCTGCTTATGCAGTTTTAATTTTTTGTTTGAACCTGTCCACCTGTTTGGCAAAAAAACAAGCAAATTGGATTCAACAACGTATAAGTGTCACGTTTCCGGTATCCAGAGCATGATAAATCAGACCCAGCGCGGGGATAGACAGCAGACAGGGGTTTATTCAAATAATAAGCAGACATAGACAACATGACAACACCACACAAACACGGAACATTAAGACGAAGACCAGCACCGAACCCTGGCAAAAGGCCACTATAAATACTAAAAATAATTACAAACAACATGAGGAACACATTAGGGATAAGGCGGGGCCAAACCAAGCACATGACATACAACAACAACACAACATAACATAACCCCTGCTGGAAACCCCCCGAGTGGTCCAACATAGAACCTGCCACCTGTAACAATAAGCTACCTTAATGCATGGTACAAAGACTTAAATTTTATTGTAATTAATATTATTTAATTTATAATATTAATATTTTTAACTAGGCCAACTCAATGTATGATCTAACTTTTGTGAATTATATAAAGGTACCTGTTTGGAAAAGATGTGAATGGTGCTGCGTTTGTGGTGTTTGGCGTTAAGACTGATAACTCTAAAACCACTCTGCCTGCCTCTTTAACCAGAGTACACGTAAGTTCCATTTTGTGTGGGATTTTGTGTGAATTCTGCCTCTGACAGGTCATCTGCCTCAGTTCCATCACTCCAGTTCATAACTAGTCTTAACTTGAGATGTCTGTAGGACTGTGTTTAATCCAACTTTTGCCAACAAAAATTTGCTTAGCACTATTATCCAAGAAATAAACAAAATGCTAATGGAATTTAGATCACTGTAACTTACATGGTCTCTTTTGGTCCTGTGAGCTTCATATCTGACATATTTTTAAAAAAAAACCCTAACTGTGCAACCTTTGTCCAACAGGATCCTGGGTCTGAAGTATACTAAAACAAATAAAAATGTATTAATTTATGTATTACAAATAAGGCTACAACTTTAGCAAATTTTAGTTTCAAGTTCAAGTTTGTCATGTGTGCAAAATGTCAGGAACAATTGAACATTACAAAAATATTTAAATGTAGTATTTTATGTTGCATATAGATCATTGATGGAGAGGGACGTGCCAAGCTCACTAAAGAAATGATCAAACGCTCCTTCTCTAATATTCATCAACTGGTCGGAAGCTATTTGTACATTTCAGTCAGTGTTTTAACTGAGACTGGTAAGACCCCAGCAAGGGGTGTGTGTGTGTGTGTATTTATATTGATCTACATTGCCACATTATATAATGCAATCTGACTCCTTTGTCATTTATCATTAATAATGTTTCAGGCA
Source organism: Hemibagrus guttatus (assembly GCA_033459395.1). Taxonomy (NCBI): domain Eukaryota; kingdom Metazoa; phylum Chordata; class Actinopteri; order Siluriformes; family Bagridae; genus Hemibagrus; species Hemibagrus guttatus. The sequence goes on along the minus strand of JAUCMX010000025.1, from coordinate 17,105,828 downwards.
GTGAAATTGTTGAAGCAGAAAAGGGGGGCATTCAAATTGTGACATCACCCTACACCATCCAGTTCAAGAGAACCCCCAAATTCTTCCATCCTGGAATGTCTTTCGATGTCACAGTAAGCATGCCTTTATAGCTCTTTACAATCTTACAACTGATAAATGATTTAATAATTTGCTGCAGCAATAGATAATAAGTATAAATACCTAGAATTGGTGTGTTACTAATTCGTCTTCTGCAAATGATTGAAAATGTAGCAGCACCACTTGTTTTAAACCTGCCTAAGTTCTCACCCACCACCCCACTGCTTTGCTCACTCCACTGGTTTCCAGTAGCTGCACTTATTACTCCTCACACTGCACCTCACTTCCTCAGATCTACTAGCATTGCTCGACTGGTATGTCAACCCATAATCTCTCAGGTTACATAGGTATACATTAAGACTTTTCTGTTCTGGCACCAAGGTAGTGGATTGAACTTCCCCTAGATGTTTGAACAGCTGAGTCACTGGCTGTCTTCATATGACGGGTGAAGACCTACCTCTTCCTGAAACACTTAACTAGCTCTTATTTTCCCTGTTTGTTTCAAGTAATTAAAAAAAAGTGCTATATTTCTTCCCAACAGAGTTTTTAGGCTGATTGTATCCTAAGTCTGTGACTTAGTGAACCAGTGTTGATGTACTCAATGGTAGAGACTTAAAGTACTTTTGTTCATCACTCTGGATAAGGGCATCTGCCAAATGCTATAAATGTAAATATAAATTTGATAAATGTGCATGATCAAAATTTTTGTGCTTTTCTGTTATTCAGCATTTTAATCTCATTAAAAAACAATTTGAATTATATCAATTTATGTCTCATCTGGATTTAAAAAGGTTTATGTGACCAATCCGGACCAGTCACCCGCTGAAAATGTGGTGGTGCTGGTCAAACCTGGTGATGTCAGTGCTCTAACCAAAAGTAATGGCATGGCCAAGCTCATATTGAACACCCAGGGTGGAGATAAGATTCTACAAATCACGGTGAGTCATATACATTAGGGTTTTGACCAATGTGAAAATTTCATGAATGCATATCAACTTGTGTTTATGCTATAAAAAAATTCACAGGAATATAAATGAAAACGAAACATAATTTTTCAAAATCCCAGCTTATATAAAATCATAGGCCAAGCTGGTTGAACTGGTAAACCATCTTTCTTATTAATTGACTAAGCTGATCAGTACATGTTTGCTTTAAAGTAGCATTATTTGGCTGGTGTTTTGGAAGCTGGTAGCTGGATCAAGATAAATTTTTCTGCAGTGGTGAATTTTTGAAAGCAATGAAGCATACTGGAAATCTTAGACCTAACTGAAATGGTTCTGCTATGTACACAGGCAAGAACTGCAGCCCAAGGCATAACAGATGAAAGACAAGCTGAAAACAAGATGACTGCCCAACCTTACGCCACCAAAGGAGGCTCTGGCAATTACCTGCATATAAGTGTAGATGCTGCAGAATTGAAAATTGGTGAACAAATGAACATCAATGTAAACTTCAAAACTACTGTCTCCGATCAAGATTTAACTTATCTGGTTTGTATCTCTTACATACCTATTTAAAGATATCGGTGACTAAAAGATCTTTTGATGACTAAAAAATGCTTTCTTTTATTAGGTAAAATAACTGGGTCTTCTCTTTGTGTCAGATCCTTAGTAAAGGACAGATTGTTCAAGGAAAGAGGTTTAAAAGAAGAGGGAACTCGCTGGTGACTCTGTCTCTAACAGTCACCAAGGACCTGGTTCCCTCTTTTCGAGTGGTTGCATATTACCACATAGGATCCTCGGAAGTTGTGTCTGACTCCATCTGGGTTGACGTGAAGGACACATGCATGGGAACGGTAGGCAATCTGATTCCTTCTCAAAGTAAATTACAATATTATACTGAATAGGATTCTATTCTTGTAAGTTCAGGAGTACATCAGGATTTTAGGGAGAAAACACACACACACACACACACACACACACACACACACACACACACACACACACACCCCCCAAAACGCACACACAATATATTGTAGCCCACCTGCAAGGGCTGAACACAAAACACATGGGGGGTGAGGGTTACTGCACAAAAAAAGTTAATTTTATTTACAAATAGTGAAGGTAAAGTGCAGGAAAGAAAAATGTAAAGAGTGTGGGGCCACCAGCAATGGGGAATTCAGTGGGTAGCATCTTTAACATGCCTTCACAGGCTGTCTGGAAGAGAAACAAAGCACAGAACATCCATATCAGTGGGGCTGTTAGTTAGTGTAACCATTCAAATACTCTGCTCCTGGTTCAGCTTCCTCCTCTACTCACAGCGCTATCTGTGGTGCTGAAAAGACTGCCTTCTACAAGGAAAAGCTTGAAGATTCTGCACAAGATCCTCATAAGTTTCACAACATCGTCTCTTCACTAGGTAACCCACTAGCTCCACCTACTGTATCCTCCCTAACTGCTGAAGACTTCACCTCCTTTTTTTAGAAGACTGAAAATAATCTGCCAGCCCTTCACTACTGCCCTGTCTACAGCTACATTACACAGCCAGGATTCCCCTACTCCTTCACTGACACATTTTTCAACCCTTTCAAAAGAAGAGATCCTACAAGTTATCCTCTCCTGCAATCCTACCACCTGCCCACTGAATCCAACCCCTTCCACTATGCTCCAGACCATCTCCCAATACCTCCTGCTGTTCATCACTAAAATCATCACTGGATCCCTAACATCTGGTCACGCACCAACTACTTTCAAGAGAGCAAGGGTTATTCCCATGCTGAAGAAACCTGCCATCAGACATCAGAAACTACAGACTGGTTTCATTTCTTTCTTTTCTTTCTAAAATTCTTGAACACATTGTTTATAATCAACTGTCTGTCTGTCTGTCTTACAAAGAACACTCTCCAAGATCCCAACCAGTCAGGTTTCAAAGCAGCACAGTCCACAGAGACTGCCCTTTTATCTATCACTGAGAAACCACCTGCTGGTAGATCAGCCAAGCCATCATCTGTCATCATCCTCCTTGACCTTTTGTCAGAATTTGACAAAGTCAACCACAAGATGCTCTTGTCCACTCTCAGGAGTTTTGGAATTTGTAGAGCAGCATGGGAATGGTTTGCTTCCTACCTGGAAGGTTGCTCATATCAGGTAACATGGAGGGGATCGATATGTGCTCCTTACCGACTCTCCACAAGGCTCACTACTTGCTCCTCTTCTTTTCTCTCTCTATATTCACTCTCTTGGCAAAGTTATATCCATACATGGGTTCTCATTCCGCTGCTATGCTGATGACACTCAACTTATCTTCTTCCTTACTCCTTCAGATATCACAGGCTTCTGTTTTGATCTCAGCATATCTGACATTTCATCATGGATGATGGAACTCAAGCTAACACTAAATTCCAACAAAACTGTACTGCTGGTCATCCCAGGTAAACACTAGGATCTTGCAATATTCCTGGCTAACTCTCTGATCTTCCCTTCGGCCGCTACTCACAATCTTTGGGTAACCATGGTCAATCAACTGTCCTTTTCCACACATGTTGCTAATATGACACACTCATTTCGGTTTCTTCTTTACAACAGCAGAAGGATTCGGCCATTTTTATCCACACAGGTCGCTCAGGTGTTTGTTCTGGCTCTTGTCATTTCATGACTGGACTACTGCAACTCTCTGCTGGCAGGTCTACCTCAGAAGACAATTTGATCTCTGCAGATGATCCAAAATTCAGCTGCATGACTTGTTTAACCTAGTGCTTCTTTCATACCAATCCTTTGCTGCACTCTCTCCAATGGCTTCCAGTAGCTGCATGCATCAGCTGACATGCAACACTGATGCTGACATGCAAAATCAAAAGAAGACCAGCACCCTCTTACTTACAAAGCTCTAATCATTCCTTGCACTGCACCATGCTCCCTCAGATATTCTAGCACTGCTTGACTGGTTCCACCATCTCTCAGTGTACAAGGTAGGTACTTATTAAGACTCTTGTCTGTTTTGGCACCAAGGAGGTGGAATAAACAATGGTTGAAGACCTACCTCTCCCTGAAATACTTAAACTAATGTTAAACTTAAAAATTTCAACTAAAGACAGAACACAGACACGGAGAGAGGTTGCAGTGGAGCAATCATTTTTTAGCAGTGAGGCAGTGAATCAGCAGTCTTAAGTGTGCAAAAATAAGTGATCAAAGAAAGGCAAAATAAGTGTCCTTAAGTGGGAAGTGAGTGATTAATTGGCATCTTTTTGGCACGCTTTAGCCACCCCACCTTGCTGTCATGTGTGCTCCTGCTGTCCAAAACACAGATGGTGCTGAAATGGCACTGTCCATTCAGCACCACTGCAGTAGTAGCAGGAGGAGCGAGGTAATGCCATGGAAAGACAGTAGTGCATGTTCCGCCATCACAATATATTTTAAGAAAAAATTATGATTTATTTATAGTTTTTGGACTGATGGTTTCCTTAGTCTGTGTCTTAATGAATCAGAATTGATGTATTCATTTATGGTGATTTCAAAGCATTTTTGAACATTGCTCTGGATAAGGACATCTGCCAAATCCTATTAATTTAAATATTGTGAGTTCATATCTGAGGACCACCAACCTGCCGCTGCTTATATATCTCATTCATACAACTGCTCAGTTGTATGAATGAGATATATGCAAGTTGATCTGCATAAGGGTGTCTGTCAAATGCCATGAATGTAAATATACTCATTTATTTCCCTTAGTATGCACTTGACTAGCTTGACTAGTTTGTAGACAATCAAAAATTTTGGACTGGGTAGAGCAGCGCAGCTTCCATTTGCCCAGTGGGTCAGCTGAGAAATTTGTCCACCCCTGATGTATTTGTTTGTCTGTTTTTTTCTTATTATCTTATGCAAAATAGCTGAAGCTGGATATGAAAAAAAGGAAAAGTAGTACATTTAAGCCTCATGATGAATTTCAACTCATAGTTACTGGAGATCCAAAAGCCAAGGTTGGTCTGGTAGCTGTGGATAAAGGTGTCTTTGTCCTCAACAAGAATAGACTCACGCAGACCAAGGTGAGTAATACCTGGCAGGGTGTTTAATTCTATTAGCATCTACTAGTATCCATTAGCATCTATTGTATCTTATGGTTTTAATTTTGGTTTACTCAGGAATCAGGTAAAGGCACAAAAATATACAAAACAATGTCAAAACAATTTGTAGAAATTTACAAAAATTATTTATTATTTCCATCAACAGATCTGGGACATTATTGAGAAGCATGACACGGGCTGTACAGCAGGCAGTGGTAAAGACAGTATGGGGGTTTTCTATGATGCAGGTCTACTGTTTGAGTCTGATACACTAGGCGGCACCACTGAAAGAACAGGTAAATCAGTTTTTTTAAACAAAAAGTAAAATAAATAAATAAATAAATATAACACTGTAACTTTGTTTTAAAACACCAACAAACAATAACTGCTGAGGTGAAGCAATTACTGTTACCATGCTAAAGTGGATTATTTTCTACTTTTAAAGCACATCCCTAAGAGTTTCATTGAAAAATTCTCTGAAAAATTCCACCATATCAATGATTGCACGATATGGACAAAAGTTTGTGGATACTTGACCATGATGCTCACATGTTATACCCTAAATTGTTGACAAAGTTGGAAGCGCACAATTGTTTAGAATGTCTTTGTATGCAGTAGTGTTATAATTTTCCTTCACCAGAACAATGTGGCCCAAACCTCAAGCCTACTAAAAATCTTCGCAATGAAAGTGGAACACAGACTGCTTCCCAGGCCTTCTCACCCAACACTTGTGCCTTACCAATGTTCTTGTGGCTAAATAGATAAATCCCCATAGCCATGCTCTAAAATCTATTTGAAACCCTTCCTAGAATAGTGAAAGTCTTGAGAACAGCAAAGCAGGACTAAATCTGGAATAGGATGTTCAAAAAGCACATATGGTGTGATGACCAGGTGTCCATAAATATTTGGCCATATAATTTTGGTTTTCTTTGTTAAATGACAGAGTTAAATGACTCAAGCCCCTGTGAATGACTTGTTACTGTAAAAATAATTGTGAATTGCAGCTGGTACAGAAAATTAACACCGTCTCAACAATCAGAGAATCCAGAATTCAACAGTGCTGTGATACAAACTAGTAAATTAAAGAGATACAACCCAATTATTGGCAAATCTACAGGTTTGTACTTCAGCTACAAGCCATTTCATTCAAGAATTTCCTTTTTTAATAGCTCCTGAGTGTCCTACCCCACTGAAAAGAAAACGGAGAGCAGAGACTCTGGTCCAGATTTCACAAACGCTGCGTAAGAAACTAGACTTTTTATTCACCAATTTTGTTCAGTTGTGTAGTCAGTAATTTAAAACTTGCCAGATAGATAGATAGATGGATGGATGGATGGATGGATGGATGGATGGATGGATGGATGGATGGATGGATAGGGTAGGGTAGGGTAGGGTAGATAGATAGATAGATAGATAGATAGATAGATAGATAGATAGATAGATAGATAGATAGATAGATTTGAATTTCTCATTGCTGATTTGTTTCCCTTTACCATTTTTCCTAAGTTTCTAAATACACCAGTCAACAGAAGAAATGCTGTTCAGACGGTCTGAGGCAGAATAGGCTGGGCTACACATGTGATCGAAGAGCTTCATTCATTTTGGATGGTAAAGAGTGTATCCAGGCCTTCCTGGACTGTTGTAAGGAGATTCAAAAACGCAAGCATGAGGAGAAACAGTTGTTGCATTTGGCTCGCAGTAAGTACCCTGCTTTTGTTCTTTACTTTTGTTTGAGTTATTAAAGGTTTCTACAAAGAAAAAATCCAAAAACAAAAATTAAAATATAATTAAATGCGAGCTTTATAACAGGTTCAGGGACATTTTCAAAATGTCTTTACCTTTTTTTGATTTCTAGTGTTTACATAACTATAGATGGTGATCTATAGTAATAATAATAATAATAATAATAATAATAATAATAATAATAATAATAATAATAATAATAATAATAATAATAATAATAATAATAATAATAATAATAATAATGAACATAGCCAAAAGGGACAATCTGTGGAGTCATATTACGATCCCTTGCTTGCTTCATTGCTCTGCACTTGCAAATACTGCCAAGCTGACCTGCTTTATTTTGTTATAAGAGAATATTTGCCTCCTGTTCAAGGCATATTTTACAAATATAAATTTGTTCAGGTGAAAATGATGATGATGATGATTTTATAAGCTCTCAGGAAATTTTTACCAGAACAAATTTCCCTGAGAGCTGGATGTGGAAGAGCATAAACCTGCCAGATTGTGAAGAAAATAAACCATGGTAAATGCAATAATCCAAGATTTTTATTAGTATAGCATTCTTTGAAGAGGATTGTAGTACTGATCTGATTTTGCTTTCTGCTTTTTCCCCTTTTATTAAAGTGGTACAACAAGCCTCACCTTGGACACAGACTATATATTAGATTCTATTACTACCTGGAAAATCCTAGCCATCAGTATGTCTAAGACCCATGGTCAGTGCCACATCCTCTTCACATATCTTGATGTAGAGTTATATGTCTAAAATCTGAAACAGACACCTGCATATGATGATTGTCATTTGAAGCATACATTTCTCTTACCATAAAGGCATCTGTGTGGCTGATCCCTATGAAATAACAGTGGAAAAACAGTTCTTTGTAGATCTGAAGCTACCTTACTCAGCAGTTCGTAATGAACAAATAGAAATCAAGGCTGTTCTGCATAACTTGTCCGACGAGAAAATGAAGGTATCTTTAGTGTTATCTGTCTTATTAGTTATACATAAAAATTTTCTTTCACAAAATATTTTTTGGTTATTGGAAACAGGTTGGTGCATTATGTGGTTTTGCTGTGTTGCTCACAGCTTGAGGCTTGCAGTTTTGATCCAGTGTATAGATTAGTGTCTGTGTGGAATTTCTGTGCATGTTCTCCACAAGGGTTTTATGCAGGTTCTCTGTTTACTGCCCATCTTCCAAGAACATGTCGAGTTGGTTGATTTTGGGGGTGGGGGTGAATGCTTATGTGCACATCGATATGTGCCCAGTGTCCTTTGATGGACTGATATCAAACTCAGTGTCAGTGTCTATGTATGCCACATAATGTACTTCACAACTCACATTAATGTGTGCTTCCAAGCCTATTCCCTGTTTTGTCCTCACACTGAAGACATCTGTTGGACTTCCTCTTCCCACCAGGTGCGTGTGGATTTCTTTGAGACAGAGCATATTTGTAGCTTAGCCAGCAAAAAGAAGAAACACCGTAGCATAGTTAACATTAATGGAGAGTCCACCATTGCTATCCCGTATGTAATTATTCCCATGGTAAATGGATCCCACAAAATAGAGGTGCAGGCTGCAAGTTCATTTCTTCATGACGGAGTACAGAAAATCCTGAAGGTGGTGGTGAGTATGAGCAGAGATATATATATATATATATATATATATATATATATATATATATATATATAGACATGCATGAACTTTCTTACAGAAGAAAAAAATACACAAAAATAAATATTATATGATACTATGATGCAATCAAATGCACTGCTCAGATCATCATAAGCTCTAAATCTTTTTTTTCCTTTGCTCAGTCAGAAGGTGTGCTAACTGAACTTCCAGAACTAAATCTGGAATTAAATCCCTCTAAAGTGCCTGGTGAGATCTTCTATATTCTGTACTTAAGCAACAGCAAACACTGTGATATTTCTCTCTGTTTGTCAGCATTTATTTTGCAAATACTGATTTTCCATTTTTACATGCTTAAATAAGTTTTAATTTGTTCTTTTTTTGTTCTTTCTGTGTTTTTTGGAATAGGTGGTGTTCAAGTTGTGCATGTGAGGACTGATATACCACCTGGGCAAGTTCCAAACACTGATGCACAGACTTACATTACTGTGTCTGGTAAGAACAAGCCAAATGAAATCAATATAGGCCAATATGGACCAATTCTGATTTTGTCATTTATGGTCCATTTTTAATGTTATTCCCATCATATATTCATATATAGTGGCATTGCTTTATGTAAATCACAAAAGGATGTTATCGAGTCTGTTTGGTCCAGTCTTCTGTTACGGACAGAAGGCGCAGAGACAGAGGATCACAGTTAGTGAGTTTATTGACACAAACAGGAGTATGATAATGCCGGAGCTGAATGAGGTGGAGATGAATAGAGAGAGAAGAGAGATGAACGTGATACTGCCCTCTGAAGCTTGCCGACGAGGAATGGGTAGAGCTGGCAGGAATGGGAACAGAGCTGAAGACAGAAGACAATCGCACACACATGGGGAGACATGGAACTACAGGAATACACTAAACACAGAAGAGAGTCAAATTGTTTAGCTTTCGGGGAGAGTCCTTCAGTCATGAACGAGACCGGACGGTGAGTGGTGTGTGTGAGAGTCTTTTATGTGGGAGTTGATTGTGGTGGTGATAGCGTGCAGGTGTGCGTGGTTAGTATTCGGGTTAGTGAGTGCGCTGTGATTGGTTTGTCGGAGCCTGGCGTGTTTGTGACAGTACCCCACTCCCCATGGCCTGAGGGCCGTGGACCCCGACGTTGTGGTGGTCTACCTCTTCCACGAGGGGCAGGTCTGTGGGGATGTGTCGCGTGGAAGGTCTCCAGTAGGTTGAGATCGAGTATATCATTGCGGGGTACCCATGAGCGTTCCTCAGGGCCATAGCCCTCCCAGTCTACTAGATACTCGAGCTGACCGCCACGGCACCGGGAATCCAGAATCTCTTTCACTCCGTAGGCAGCTCCGTTGTCCAGTAGGAGGGGGGGGTGGGTTCAGCTGCGTCACCGCCAGGCTCTGTGGAGGGAAAAACAGAGGGATGGTGAGGCTTGAGAAGGGATACATGAAATGTGGGGTGAATGCGGTGGTAGTTGGAGCTTGTAGGTGACCGGGTTGATCTGTCTCAGGATGGTGAACGGGCCAATGAACCTGGGGCTCAGCTTATGGCATGGTAGATGTAGACGGATGTCCCTGGTAGACAGCCAGACCTTCTGCCCCGGTTGATAGGCAGGTGCTTCGGATCGCCCAAGGTCGACTGTCCGTCTACACCGACACAGGGCACGTTGCAGCTGGTGGTGCGCTGAGTCCCAGACCCTCTTGCTCTCTCGGAACCAGTGGTCGACCGCCGGTACATCTGACGGCTCTCCTGACCAGGGAAACAGTGGTGGTTGGTAGCCGAGTACGCACTGGAAAAGAGTCAGACCGGTGGATGGTTGACGTAGAGAGTTCTGTGCGTACTCGGCCCAACCCAGGTACTGGCTCCAAAAGTCCTGGTGGCCGTGACAGAAGGTACAAAGGTAGCGACTGATCTCCTGGATCTTCCTTTCTGTCTGCCCATTAGTCTGAGGGTGGTATCCTGACGACAGGCTGACGGCCACACCCAGGTGTGCAAAGAACGCTTTCTAGACTCTGGAGATGAACTGAGGACCTCGATCGGAGACGATGTCCTCAGGGATGCCGAAGTAGCGGAAGATGTGGTTGAAAATTAATTCCGCCGCCTCCATAGCTGTGGGTGATCCCTTCAATGGAAACAGATGGCAAGATTTAGAGAACCTGTTGACTACTACAAATATGCAGGTATAGTTCTTGGAAGCAGGAAGATCTGTGATGAAGTCAACCCCTAGGTGTGACCATGGGCGGCTGGGAATGAGCAGAGGAAGGAGTTTTCCCAATGGTACAGCGGGGCAAAAAAGTATTCAGTCAGCCACCAATTGTGCAAGTTCTCCCACTTAAAAAGATGAGAGAGGCCTGTAATTTTCATCATAGGTACACTTCAACTATGAGAGACAGAATGAGAAAAAAAAATCAAGAAAATCACATTGTCTGATTTTTAAAGAATTTATTTGCAAATTATGGTGGAAAATAAGTATTTGGTCACCTACAAAAAAGCAAGATTTCTGGCTGTCACAGACCTGTAACTTCTTCTTTAAGAGGCTCTTCTGTCCTCCACTCGTTACCTGTATTAATGGCACCTGTTTGAACTCGTTATCAGTATAAAAGACACCTGCCCACAACCTCAAACAGTCAGACTCCAAACTCCACTATGGCCAAGACCAAAGAGCTGTCAAAGGACACCAGAAACAAAATTGTAGACCTGCACCAGGCTGGGAAGACTGAATCTGCAATAGGTAAGCAGCTTGGTGTGAAGAAATCAACTGTGGGAGCAATTATTAGAAAATGGAAGACATACAAGACCACTGATAATCTCCCTCGATCTGGGGTTCCACGAAAGATCTCACCCCGTGGGGTCAAAATGATCACAAGAACGGTGAGCAAAAATCCCAGAACCACACGGGGGGACCTAGTGAATGACCTGCAGAGAGCTGGGACCAAAGTAACAAAGGCTACCATCAGTAACACACTACGCCGCCAGGGACTCAAATCCTGCAGTGCCAGACATGTCCCCCTGCTTAAGCCAGTACATGTCCGGGCCCATCTGAAGTTTGCTAGAGAGCATTTGGATGATCCAGAAGAGGATTGGGAGAATGTCATATGGTCAGATGAAACCAAAATAGAACTTTTTGGTAAAAACTCAACTTGTCATGTTTGGAGGAGAAAGAATGCTGAGTTGCATCCAAAGAACACCATACCTACTGTGAAGCATGGGGGTGGAAACATCATGCTTTGGGGCTGTTTTTCTGCAAAGGGACCAGGACGACTGATCTGTGTAAAGGGAAGAATGAATGGGGCCATGTATCGTGAGATTTTGAGCAAAAACCTCCTTCCATCAGCAAGGGCATTGAAGATGAAACATGGCTGGGTCTTTCAGCATGATGCTGATTCAGCAATGATCCCAAACACACCGCCCGGGCAACAAAGGAGTGGCTTTGTAAGAAGCATTTCAAGGTCCTGGAGTGGCCTAGCTAGTCTCCAGATCTCAACCCCATAGAAAATCTTTGGAGGGAGTTGAAAATCCATGTTGCCCAGCAACAGCCCCAAAACATCATTGCTCTATAGGAGATCTGCATGGAGGAATGGGCCAAACTACCAGCAACAGTGTGTAAAAACCTTGTGGTGACTTACAGAAAACGTTTGACCTCTGTCATTGCCAACAAAAGGTGTATAACAAAGTATTGAGATGAACTTTTGTTATTGACCAAATACTTATTTTCCACCATAACTTGCAATTAAATTTTTTAAATATCAGACAATGTGATTTTCTGGATTTTTTTTTCTCATTCTCTCTCTCATAGTTGAAGTGTACCTATGATGAAAATTACAGGCCTCTCTCATCTTTTTAAGTGGGAGAACTTGCACAATTGGTGGCTGACTAAATACTTTTTTGCCCCACTGTAGGTGGCGTGGGTTTTTTGACATGGTGCAATCTGTACACACCTGCACGTACCTTCTGACATCAGTTGCCATGTTGGGCCACCAGAAGTGATCTTTCAGCAACGAGAGGGTTTCGTTGATCCCCGGGTAACCAGTGCCAAGTGAGGTGGGCGGAGTGAATGAGTGAGGTGCGCCGTGCTCTGGTGATGTATTGTGAATCAGGTGGGCAACCCGACGGAGTGTTGGTGGAGGCATTGGTAGGCGGAAGGGTCTCTTCAGACCAGGTAATGAGGCTGACAGTCATTCTCTCCGGGAAGATAGGTTCGGGTACCTCTGGATTCTCTTCCGGAGCAAAAAGTCCGGAAAGGGCGTCCGCCCTGGTGTTCTTGGATCCGGGCCGGTAGGAGATGGTAAAGTCAAAGCGGGTAAAAAAGAGGTCCCAGCGAGCTTGTCGAGGGTTGAGCCTCTTGGCGGCCCGAAGGTATTCAAGTTCCTGATGGCTGCTACCTTCCCCTCGTCCATCCAGATGCCACTACTGTTGATGTTGTAACCAAGGAACTGCACAGAGGGTTGATGGAAAGAACACTTCTCGGCCTTGAGAAACAGTTGGAACTCCCTCAGGCATTTCAGGACCTCCGCCACGTGGTGGCGATGTTCGACCAAGTCCCAGGCGTAGATCAGGATGTTGTCGATGTAGACTAGGATGAACCTGTGTAGAAACTCCCGGAGGACCTCATAAATAAAGTCCTGGAACACAGAGGGGGCATTGGCGAGGCCATTGGGCATAAACAGGTACTCGTAGTGGCCTGTGGTTGTAACGAAGGCGGTCTTCCACTCGTCCCCCTCGCATATCCGGATGAGGTTGTACGCGCTGCGGAGGTCCAACTTGGTGAAGATAGTGGCACCACAGAGGTGTTCCAGGGCCGCTGGGACAAGAGGAAGGGGGTACCGGAATTTAACGGTTATCCGGTTGAGAGCTCGGTAGTCTATGCATGGCCGTAGGCCTCCGTCCTTCTTTGCCACGAAGAAGAAGCTGGAAGCAGCAGGGGAAGTGGACGGACGGATGTAGCCTTGAGCTAGGGCCTCCTTGATGTACTCCTCCATGGCCTTCTCCTCCGGGATGGACAGGGGATAGATCCTTCCCCTGGGCACTGGTTCACCCGGAAGCAGATCAGTGGTGCAGTCCCATGGCCGGTGTGAAGGCAGCTTTGAGGCTCTCTTGGGACAGAAGACATCGCTGAAGGGGGCGTAACAGGTTGGGATCTCCAGGGGTTGGTATTAACGGGCTCTTGATGGTGGTAGCCTAGACAGGGAGATGAGTCGGGTTCGGAGAGTGTGGAACGGGTAGGTTTGGGAAACAATTCGGAAAACAGGTGTCACCCCACTTCAGGACTTCGCCGGTCTTCCAAGAGAGGATGGGGTTGTGCTGCTCCAACCACGGGCGCCCTAGAATCACGTCAGCAGTGGATTCCTCCAGAACCAGTAAGGCAATCTGCTCCACGTGAAGCACGCCGACCTGGAGCAGTACTGGGCCGGCGCTTCGGCTTACTTGACGGCGACTTACGGGCCTTCCGGTGATGGATTACGGTTACGTGGTCTGTTACGTGGTCAACGTGGCCTTGGTCCTGAGCCCGAGCTGTCGGCAGAGGGTGCCCGAGATGAAGTTGCCTGCTGACCCAGAATCGAGGAGGGCGACCACTGTAACAGAGAGATGGGCAGCAGTAAGTGTCCCAATGGTGGTGAGTGGTTTCATCTTAGGTAGAGATGGAAAGATGCTACTCACCATGGGACGCAGAGGACGAATGGGGCACGCGGGGATAGCATGCCCTGGGGCCCCACAGTACAGGCACAGATTCTGGGTCAGCCTCCTCTGCCGTTCAGCGGGAGTCAGATGGGACGACCCCAAGTACATGGGCTCCGGAGCTGGTTCTGGAGGGTTGATGGGATCCGGCCGGTCGAGCGTGGTGTTGAGCGGCGACTGGCCCTGGTGTTCACCAATACATGACTGCATACAGGTGGAAACACGGATGGAGAGTTGGATCAACCTTTCCAGTCCAATGGCGTCCTCGTACGCAGCAAGATACAACCTCACCTGTGGATCCAGACCCTGACGATAAGCGGTGAGGAGCGCTTGCTCATTCCAGCCACTCTTAGCGGCCAGAGTCCTAAATTGAAGAGCATACTCAGAAATGGTCATTTTGCCTTGTTTTAACTTACAAAGCTCCTCACCAATCGACAAGTCCCAGGAGGGATTCCCGAACACCTCTTTGAAATGTTCGATGAATCCGGAGTAAGACTGAGCTGCGGGGTGATTCTGGGACCAGAGGGACTCGCCTTGCCTTGCCGCTCAGCTGCGCGATAATAAACACCACCTTGGATCGCTCGGTAGGGTACAGGTGTGGTTGCATCTCCAGGACCAGGGAGCATTGCAAGAGGAATCCGTTGCAATCCTCCGCCAAACCAGCGTAGGGCGCTGGTGGGGCCATGGGGCTGGCACACAGCAGTGCAGATGGAGCGGGGACGGTGTTTACGGAAGTGGTTGCAGGTGGCGTAGGCGCGGCGAGTACCTGACGCAAGGCAGCGACCAGGTCTCGGAGTGGGTCTGGTTGACTCCTGCTTGTGTCCATACTGTTTGGTCCAGTCTTCTGTTACGGGACAGAAGGCGCAGAGACAGAGGATCACAGTTAGTGAGTTTATTGACACAAACAGGAGTATGATAATGCCGGAGCTGAATGAGGTGGAGATGAATAGAGAGAGAAGAGAGATGAACGTGATACTGCCCTCTGAAGCTTGCCGACGAGGAATGGGTAGAGCTGGCAGGAACGGGAACAGAGCTGAAGACAGAAGACAATCGCACACACATGGGGAGACATGGAACTACAGGAATACACTAAACACAGAAGAGAGTCAAATTGTTTAGCTTTCGGGGAGAGTCCTTCAGTCATGAATGAGACCGGACGGTGAATGGTGTGTGTGAGAGTCTTTTATGTGGGAGTTGATTGTGGTGGTGATAGCATGCAGGTGTGCGTGGTTAGTATTTGGGTGAGTGAGTGCGCTGTGATTGGTTTATGTCGGAGCCTGGCGTGTCTGTGACACTAATGTACTTAAGTTAAGTGAATTAGATTTTCCTAATGTTGGCTTAGTGGTTAGCATGTTTGCCTCACACCTCCAGCGTCCTGGGTTCGAGTCTTGCTCCTGCTCACTGTGTGTGTGGAGTTTGCATGTTCTCCCTATGCTTGATGGGTTTTCTCTGGCTGCTCCGGTTTCCTCCCACGGTCCAAAGATATGCTTCTAGTCTAGTGTGGTTGCATGAGTGGTCCAGGGTGTATCTTGCCTTGATGCCCGATGACGCCTGAGATAGGCACAGGCTCCCCGTGACCTGATAATAGATCAGATAAGTGATGCACACAATGGATGGATGTTGAAATGACACATTTGCTTGTGTGTGTATGTGTGTCCCTTAACAGGGCATGGACACTACAAAAGAAAAAGGACCCTTATATAAAGACAATATCTGTAGCATATAAATTGTTTCCTACATAAAGTGCTTAAAAATCAGTTATAAAAGGTTGTGGATGCAACCAGATTACTATAACTTTTTTCCTATTTAATTATTGCGATTCAAGTCATTTTTAATTATTTTAATTTCACAGTGGTGCTGGAAAAAGTACTGACCTTTATCTTGGTTAATTTTTTAATCCTCTCTAAATGTTTATTCTCTTCCCCTTTGTACTCCCTTTTTTCTGCAGCATTATTTTATCTGCTTTATAATGAACCCAGGGCTGACAGAATGTGGAAACACTCACAGTCTCCCTCCAAAAATTATTTTATTTTGGTATGTAATGTTTACATATTCATTCATTCATTGTCTACCGCTTATCCGATCTATTCTTGGGTCATGGGGAGCCTGTGCCTATCTCAGGCATCATTGGGCATCAAGGCAGGATACACCCTGGATGGAGTGCCAACCCATCGCAGGGCACACACACACACTCTCATACACTCACGCACTACGGACAATTTAGAGATGCCAATCAACCTACAATCCATGCCCCCGCCCCATTGTTTACATATGTGCAACTTTATTTGTATAACTGCTTTCCTTTCAAGACAATGAATAATATATTCCTGCTTATCTGTTCTAAAAACAATCTTATTTATATTTGCCTGCAGGTCAGGAGGTGAGTCAGACAATTGAGCAGGCCATCAGTGGAGATTTCATGGGGAGCTTGATCGTACAGCCCGATGGCTGTGGAGAGCAAAACATGATCCATATGACATTGCCAGTTATTGCCACACACTACTTAGATACCACCAAGCAGTGGGAAGGAGTTGGCCTGCACAGACGTAGTGAGGCTATTAGGCACATCCAGACAGGTGAGAAGACACTACCCAAACACAATAGAGCAAATTCATTTAATATTTAAGGCCACAAATATGCCAGTATAACATAGCAATGGGCCATTTTGTTCATCAAGCTTTTTTATTCATCTCTCGTATTTCATGATATCATGGTGTAAAGTTTAACTAGAGCTGCAAACAACCACAGCAGCAAGCTGAAAAGCCATTATATGACAGTCATTTGTCAAATTTTAATTGCAAAATTCTGCCTAGTATCTAAATGGGCCTTAATTACTTACCTGCTATGCCACTGGGTCATGCTAGAAGATTGGGGTATTGGGGTAATTGGAGTAATTTATTTCACTGGGTAGATAGTGTTTCTAGTGTTCAGAGTTTGCCCAGAGTGTGTCAGTATGATCTAGAGACACAATTTAGCTCTACTCAAGTGTTTTAGAGCTTTCTGAGGCGCTTTTAAGAAAATATTTGAAATTAGGAGTTATTAATTACAGTCACAGTATATCTATTTGCACTGGTAAGACTAACAAAATCATCCTTCCTTCTCTCCCTCTCTTAGGATATGCAAAAGAACTTACATTCCGTAAAAATGATGGTTCTTATGGTACATGGGAATATACACCTAGCAGCACATGGTAAAAGAGACCAATTAATTTTTGGGTAATTCTTCTTTCCATTCTTACACAACATATGTTGACTGCTTGTTTTTTTCTGTGTTAAAGGTTGACAGCATACGTGGCTAAAGTCTTTGCTCTGGCCAGTGACCTCATTACCATAAATGAAGACATTCTTTGCAGTGCTCTCAAGTGGCTAAATCTGAATGCACAGATGCCAGACGGCTCATTTAAAGAAAACGCCCCAGTCTATCATGCCGAGATGGTTGTAAGTTGAGCATATATTTATTATATTTTTTAAATTAGTGACATCTATAAAAATCCTCACATCAACCATTTTTGAGAAATCGTGTGTATTTAAGTGTACTGTAAAGAATTCTCTGTGCTATTCCAGGGTGATGTACGAGGGAAAGATGCTGATGCATCTCTGACAGCATTTGTCCTGATTGCCCTGCAAGAAGGAAGCCATCTTTGTGCTAAATCAGTCGGAGTATGTCAACTTAGATCACGCCATATATCTGCATATGTAATGGGCCAAAGCAATCAAGCACACAGAATTTCTTTTGTAGAATTCTGTCTATAATTCTACATCTTTCTGTCATTTAGAGTCTTCCAGAGTCTTCCAGGAAGGCCACTGAGTATTTGCAAAGCAGACTTCCCTCTTTGACCAATCCATATGCAGTTGCAATGTCTTCCTATGCCTTGGCCAATGCTGGCAGGTTTAACAAACAGCGCCTGCTGCAAGCTTCCTCTGGAGGTCAGTAACTATTAAAATTATTAATTCAATCCTGTAGGAAGCACATTTCAATTACATTCTGTATCTCATGCACAGACGGTGAAGTCTGGCAAGTTGATGGAGGACATTACTTCTCCCTGGAGGCAACAGCATATGCCTTGCTGGCTCTGGTAAAAGCAGAAGAGTTCGATGCAGCAGGAAAAGCTGTTCATTGGCTTAATAGGCAGAGCAGTCCTTATGGGGGTCATGGTACCACCCAAGTACGTTACCAGGTTTTTCTGTTTTTCTTTCCTTTTAGAAGTTTAATGATTATGCTGAATAAATTGGTTTGTTTTTGTTTGCTTGTTTAAAATTGAAGCTGGTTTTGAAGCAGTGCTCTATATTTTCTGTGTCTGTATATGTAACATTACTGTAGCCATACAGGTCACCTTTAATGTGGAAGAAAGCCAAAGTAATTTAAGCTTCAAAATTCAGAAAAGCGTAAAAACAGCTTTAAGAATTTGTTACCAACTATTTTTGTTGTTCATGATGTTGTTCATGAAGTTTGTGAACCCTTTAGAATTTTCTTTATTTCTGTATAAATATGAGCCAAAACATCATCAGATTTTTGCATAGGTTCTAAAAGTAGACACAGAGAACCCAATTGAACAAAGGAGCTAAAAATATTACATTTGGTTATTTATTTATTCAGGAAAATGGTCCAATAATACATATCTGTGAGTGGTAAAAATGTATGTGACCTCTCAGATTAGCAGTTAATTTGAAGGTCAAATTAGAGTCCATACATTTTCAATCAGTGAGGTGACAATCAGGTTTCAGTGAGTGCCCTGTATTATTTAAAGAACAGAAATCTATCAAAGTCTGATTTGCACAACACATGTTTGTGGAAGTGCTTCATTGCACAAACAAAAGAGATTTCTGAAGGACCTCAGAAAACAGCTGTTTGCTACCCTCCCATGGAGCTGTTGATGAACAAAGATCACTCCAAAAGCAAGATGTGTAATAGTCTGTGAGGTCAAAAGGAACCCAGGGTAACTTTTAAGCAACTGAAGGCTTCTTTTATTTTGGGTAATGTTCATCAGTTCACCATCAGTTGAACAATAAGCAACCTTGGTGTGCATGGCAGAGTTGCAAGGAGAAAACTACTGCTCTCCAAAAAGAACATTGTTGCCTGTCTGATGTTTAAAAAACATCATGTAGACAAGCCAGAGGACTACTAGAAAAATGTTTTGTGGACAGATAAGACCGAATTAGAACTTTTTGGTTTAAATGAGAAATGTTATGTTTGGAGAAAGGAAAATTTCTTATGCATTCCAGAATAAGAACTTTATCTAATCAGTGAAACATGGTGTTGGTAGTATCATAGT
This sequence comes from Hemibagrus guttatus, assembly GCA_033459395.1. Classification (NCBI taxonomy): domain Eukaryota; kingdom Metazoa; phylum Chordata; class Actinopteri; order Siluriformes; family Bagridae; genus Hemibagrus; species Hemibagrus guttatus. Next base: position 17,086,426 of record JAUCMX010000025.1, on the reverse strand, counting down.
TTGTGCCTATTTTTCTACATTGGGGTCAGGATGACCTAAACAATGAATTCAGAAATATACCAGCAAATTCTAAAGGAAAATGTCAGAACATCTCTCCATGAACTGAATCTCAAGAGAAAATGGGTCATGCATGGTTTTACCCAAGCAAGCAAGTCATTTTACCAAAACAAGGTTTTTAAATATCCAAGCCAAGATCTTAATCTGACAGAAATGTTGTGGAAGGACCTGAAGCAAGCAATTAATGTGAGGAAACCCCCCCAACATCCCAGAGCTAAAGCTATTCTGTACAGAGGAATGGGCTAAAGTTTCTCCAAGCCATTGTGCAAGACTGATCAACAGTTACCAGAAGCATTTATTTGCAGTTATTGCTGCATAAGGGGGTCAAACCAGACAATAAAATCAAAGGTTCACATACCTTTGCCATTCACATATATGTAATACTGTATCATTTTTCTCAAGACAAATTATGATATTTTGGTCTCATTTGTTTGAATAGGTTCACTTTGTTTACTCATAAGATGTGAAAATTTGCAAAAATATGATGATGTTTTGTTTCATATTATAGCACGCTGAGTAGAGGAACACAGAACACAGGAACAGGGTATTAGGTCACAATAAAGGCTTTCAATTTTTGCCATAAAATAAAACAATAAAACTTAGGTTGCACTGGCATTGTGTTTTCCTTGAAAAAGTGTAGAAGAAAGATTCCCTTGGCTTGGGAGCTAATGGGGGTCTTCGTCAGGAGCTGGAGGCGGCGGTGGTCTGGTAGCATCATCCCAGGAGTGTGGTGGGGGTCCAGCAGGCAGAGCAGGGCATCCGTTTATTCTGTGGGTTCTGTCGGAAAACAGAGAGAAAGAGAAACAGGCCATTAGTCCATCTATCCATCCCCTTACCTCGGTCTGGCTGTGAAGCCTAGCTCTCCACTGTCTTCTTTTCCTGGAGGGTGAAGAGTTCAGTGGTGCTCATGATTGGACTGCGCCTTTTTGGTGGGCTTTGTGCCTCCTGCCTTGCACTCTAATTTAGCGGTGCAGACTTGGGTGCTGATCCTCTGCTGGTTTGCATTAACGCCACTGGCCGTGGTGACCGCTGCTGCTTCCTTTGCTCTGTGTGTGTCGGGGGGCAAAGTGTGGTTCTTTATTGTTTTGGTGCAGTGGTGCAAGGGTTCACAAGCTTTCAAGCACCAATGTAAATTTGTTTCAGTTGACAGAATCAATCTGATCAAAAGGGCTGACGAAGTTATTTTAATCTGAGATGGTACTGATTCATCTTTACATGTCAACTAGGCAACCATATTGGTGTTCCAAGCAGTGGCTGAGTACTATAAACAAGCAAAACATCTTCAGAATACAGACCTGGATGTGGAACTGAGCATCAGTGGACGATCTATTAGGAAAACATGGAAATTCACCAAGACCACTGCACATCTTACACGCACAGATAAGGTTATTTTCAGTCATTTACAAAAAAAAATCTGTTTATTATGCTAGTGTTTTATTAAGCAAATATAAAGCTTGAACGAAACACAGATTTAAAACAGATTTAGAGTTCAGAGCAATTTGTAAAAAATAAATTTTTTTATTAAAAATATTCTCTTATCACTTGCTACCACCAGTATGTGCTGTGTTTTGAAGTTAGCATGCTAACTAAAAGACTAGCTCATCTTAATGGATAAATGTTTTGCTCTCAGATGCTCTGTGTTATGACTCTAATATTCATGTTCAACAAATAGTCATAAGAGTCTTAAGAATCAACATATGATATAGGATTTTCTTGACATCATCAATCCATAGGCAACAAAGAGTTTACAAGCAGTATGATCTCAATGTTGAAAAATAAAAATCAGGAGAGAAGTTAAAAAAAATTAAATATTCAAGCCTCCCAAAAAAAACTATCCAATTTCCCAAAACCTGTGGAATAATGTTTTATAATCTGGAGAGACAAAACATTTTTGGCTGTAATACCAAAAGATATGTTTGGTGCAAGAAAACACAGCAGGTCACAAAATGACCACCATCCTCACAATGAAGCATCACAATGTGTGTAAACGTTTAGCATCCACTACGTATAGCTCAAATTTTAGGCCATATCCTAAACCACATGCTACCATTCTGAATAGTGCCAGTATACCCATTATGCCTATACTATTCAGGCATCCTATTTATTGTGCAGATTGTGGATTTGGACACAACCTGAATCCTCCTTGAATGTGTCTTTGTTGCCTCTCACAGTCATAAATTTCATCCATGGTGTGGAGAAGAGCACAGCACAACTTATGTTACAAAATGTTCTTCCTCCAGAAGGGCAAAACTTCAATATCTACAACCTGCAACTTCTAAGATCTCTGTCCTTTATTATGGTAAAATAAAGACTAATTAGAAGATTTCTGTATCTGGACTGTTACAGGTTCAGCTCAGGCAAGGGTTTAATGTTACAGCTAAAGGAAGTGGTGCTGGAGTTCTCAAAGTGAGTAGTCATGGTCCTTTGTTTTGTATTTGTAATTTGTTTTTGTTTTTTACAAAAAACTAATTCCTCTTTTTCACAGGTAATGACACTTTATTATGCTAGACCCACTGAAAAGAAAAGCGACTGCCAAAAGTTTGATCTTTCTGTTGAAATGAAACAAGAAGCAAAGGGTAAATTTGACCTCATTTTGAAATCCCTGCAGCCAACTCCATATCCATTTGTGATGCCAAAATAATATATAATACGCCCATTAAAGAATAAACTATTGTTTTTATCTGAGACATTTAAAATGTCCCTGCTATAATGTTATACAATTTCTCTCTCAGTGTCATACCCAGATGCCCAAGAAAGTTACGAGGTCATCATTAATATTCGGTAAGTATACTGCAAAATAAAGGGCATGTAGTTTTACACATTCATTAATTTCTAATTTCGGTTTTTGATTAAATGTTTTTATTAAAAAATATTAAAACATTGTCTATTTCAATGCATCATTTCAGATTTAAGGATCCAGAAAGAGATGCCACTATGACTATTTTGGATATCGGCTTGCTAACAGGATTTGTGGTGGATGAAAATGATCTTAAAGATGTAAGCAGAAATCCGAAAGATACTCACAGACAGTTCTGTAATGCTAATTTCAGTACAATAAGCATGAGAAATGTTCTCATAGAAGGCAATGTCTGACTTTTTTTTAACACTCAATCTCAGCTAACTATTGGGGCAGACAAATACATACAGAAGTTTGAGATGGACAAGCAGCTTTCAGAACGAGGCTCCCTCATCATGTATTTAGATAAGGTATATTGAAGGAGTGTTTTTTCAGTATTTGAGTTATTAAAACGTTGTAAAAGCTCCTGTGTTGAAGCTGATTTGCTCTCTTGTCAGGTATCACACACTTTGCCAGACAAGATTATATTCAGAATGCACAAGATAAATAACGCTGCTTTGCTTCAACCTGCTGCTGTCAGTGTGTACGAGTACTACTCTCCAGGTAAAAAATGTGCACACAAACCCACACACAGTCATGCACAAACACAGGCACATACACATATACATACACAAAAAACCTTGTGTTCTTTGTAGGGGAACGCTGTGTGAAATTCTTCCATCCTACAAAGAAAGATGGAGCCCTGACCAGATTGTGCATTGACCAGAGTGATCTGTGCCAGTGTGCTGAAGGTATATACATTTACAGCTGACAAATACAATCAATATAAATTAATGGAATCAGATATAATTAAGATATTTTGGCAGAACATGATTCAGCAAGACCTGAGGCGCAGACTGTGCTCAGGGTGACTTCAGTTGACACTCAGTTCCTTAAAGCTGAAATAATGTCATCATTGTCTAATGAACTGGCTGTAATATTTCGTTCTGAATTACAGTCCATGCTGGGTGATTACTCATGGACCATCAAGAGTGTAGGCCGCAAAAGTGGTTTTCTAACTGCATCTTTTCGGTGCATGCGGACATGTTGTCACTGAAAAGAAGAGTGAAAGATATGAAACACTTTCCACTGCTTCTGATGATATTACCATGTTGCAGGACAAGGTAGATTCTCTCTTGGCCACTGTGGCAAAATTGGAAGATAAGTGTGAAGACCAATTTTCTGTTAGTCAGCAATTGTTTATAAGCTTACATTTTGGCTTAGTTCACCCACTGCACCATGGTGCAGAACTCATGTACTTCTACCTCTTTTTTGGCTTTGCTAACTTCACCTCTATCCTGTAATGTTACTTCTCTTACACACAATCCAGTAGTCATATCCACCCTTCAAATTTGGGGCCAATTTAAGCAACACTTCAAATTTACCTCTGCCTCTACTGGAGAAGCATATGTTTTCACCATCTCTTAATGATCCTGGTTTTAAGCAGTGGCATGGAAAAGGCATCAGATGTTTTCAAGACATGCATAAGAAAGATATCTTTTGTAACTATGTACAGTTATCTGGGGCTGTCAGGATCAGAATCCTATCTGTTTTGGTTTTTACAAATTAGACATTGTCTACGTGATAGCGATCACAATGGCGCCGCAGATGGCCGCCTCAGTGTGCAGCTCTCCAGTGTATGTTTTGTTTTTGTTAGTTTTTCCTGTTTTTTGTTTCTCAAACTTGATCAGTTTTACCAGGGATGAACTGCTGGACATTCGGCAGAACACACCACACAACAAAGCTGTGTGAAGGTCCCTGCCTGCTTCAAACATTCCACCATCATCCTCATCCCAAAGAAACCCAAGATAACAGGACTTAATGACTACAGACCTGTTGCTTTAACGTCTGTGGTCATGAAGTCGTTTGAAAGACTGGTATTGGCTTATCTGAAGAACATCACTGGACCCTTACTGGACCCCCTGCAGTTTGCTTACCAAGCAAACAGGTCCGTGGATGATGCAGTCAACATGGGACTGCACTTCATCCTACAGCATCTGGACAAATCAGGGACTTATGTGAGGCTCCTGTTTGTGGACTTTAGTTCGGCCTTCAACACCATCATCCCAACACTCCTCCAGACCAAACTAACCCAGCTCTCTGTCCCTAGCTCTATCTGTCAGTGGATCACCAGCCTTCTGACAGATAGGCATCAGCTAGTGGAACTGGGGAAATTCATATCAAACAGCCGCACCACCAGCACTGGCGCCCAGGGTTGCGTCCTCTCCCCACTGCTCTTCTCCCTTTACACCAATGACTGCACCTCTACTGATCCATCTGTCAAGCTCCTGAAGTTCGCGGACGACACTACAGTCATCGGCCTCATCCAGGACGGTGATGAGTCTGCTTACAGACAAGAGATTGAGCAGCTGGCTGCTTGGTGTAGTCTTAACAATCTGGAGCTCAACACACTCAAAACAGTGGAGATGATAGTGGACTTCAGGAGGAACACACCTGCACTCCCCCCACTCACCATCATGAACAGCACTGTACCAACAGTGGAGTCATTCAGGTTCCTGGGCACCACCATCTCTCAGGACCTGAAGTGGGACACTCACATAGATGCCACTATCAAAAAGGCCCAACAAAGATTGTACTTCCTTTGGCAGCTGAGAAAGTTCAACCTGCCACAGGAGCTGCTAACACAGTTCTGCTCAGCTGTCATTGAGTCTGTTCTGTGCACGTCTATAACTGTTTGGTTTGGTTCAGCTACAAAATCAGACATCAGAAGACTACAGAGAACGGTTCGGACTGCTGAAAGGATTATTGGTGCTCCCCTGCCCACGCTTCAAGAACTGTATACATCCAGAGTGAGGAAATGGGCTCAGAAAATAACTCTGGACCCCTCACATCCAGGACATCTCCTTTTTGACCTTTTGCCATCTGGCCGACGCTACAGAGCAGCAACTACCAGGACAGCCAGGCACAAGAACAGTTTCTGTCCCCAAGAAATCTACCTTTTGAACAGTTGAATGTTCCCAACATTGGGCAATAATTCATTCATTCATTCATTGTCTTCCGCTTATCCGGAGCCGGGTCGCGGGGGCAGCAGTCTAAGTAGGGATGCCCAGACCTCCCTCTCCCCAGACACTTCCTCCAGCTCTTCCGGAGGGACCCCGAGGCGTTCCCAGGCCAGCCGAGAGACATAGTCTCTCCAGCATGTCCTGGGTCTTCCCCGGGGCCTCTTCCCGGTGGGGCATGCCCGGAACACCTCTCCAGGTAGACGTCTCAGAGGCATCCGAAACAGATGCCCGAGCCACCTCAACTGCCCCCTTTCGATGTGGAGGAGCAGCGGCTCTACTCCGAGCTCCTCCCAGGTGACAGAGCTCCTTACCCTATCTCTAAGGGAGAGCCCCGCCACCATTTCGGCCGCTTGTATCCGGGATCTTACCCTTTTGGTCATGACCCAGAGCTCATGACCATAGGTGAGAGTAGGAACGTAGATTGACTGGTAAATCGAAAGCTTTGCCTTCCGGCTCAGCTCCTTCTTCACCACAACAGACCAATACATAAACTGCATTGCTGCACTGATCCTTCTGTCAATCTCACAATCCATCCTTCCCTCACTCGTGAACAAAACCCCGAGATACTTAAACTCCTCCACTTGAGGAAAGACCTCCCCTCCAACCTGAAGGGTGCAAGCCACCTTTTTCCGGTCGAGAACCATGGCCTCCGATTTGGAGGTGCTGACCCTCATCCCAGCCGCTTCACACTCAGCTGCAAAATGCCCCAGTGCATGCTGTAAGTCCAGGCTTGAAGGAGCCAACAGGACAACATCATCTGCAAAAATCAGCGATGAGATCCTGTGGTCCCCAAACCGGACTCCCTCCAGCCCCTGGCTGTGCCTAGAAATTCTGTCCATAAAAACAATGAACAGAACCGGTGACAAAGGACAGCCCTTTCAGAGTCCAACATGCACTGGGAACAGATCTGACTTACAGCTGGCAATGCAAACCAAGCTCCTGCTCCGGTTATACAGAGACCGAACAGCCCTTAACAGAGGGCCACGGACCCCATACTCCCAGAGCACCTCCCACAGAATGCCACGAGGGACACGGTCGAAAGCCGTCTCCAAGTCCACAAAACACATGTGGACTGGTTGGGCAAACTCCCACAAACCCTCGAGCACCCTGCGGAGGGTATAGAGCTGGTCCAGTGTTCCACGACTAGGTCGAAAACCGCATTGCTTCTCCTGTATCCGAGGTTCAACTAATGGTCAGACTCTCCTCTCCAGTACTCTGGAATAGACTTTCCCTGGGAGACTGAGGAGTGTGATCCCCCTATAGTTGGAACACACCCTCCGGTCCCCCTTCTTAAAAAGAGGGACCACCACCCCGGTTGCCCAGTCCAGAGGCACTGTCCCTGACCACCACGCTATGTTGCAGAGACGTGTCAGCCAAGACAGCCCCACAACATCCAGAGACTTAAGGTACTCAGGGCGAATCTCATCCACCCCCGGTGCCTTGCCACCAAGGAGCTGCTGAACTACCTCAGTGACCTCAGCTTGGGTGATGAATGAATCTACCTCTGAGTCCTCAGCCTCTGGTTCCTCTACGGAAGGCATGTCAGTGGGGTTGAGGAGATCCTCAAAGTATTCCTTCCACCATCCGACAATATCCCTAGTCGAGACCAGCAACTCTCCACCTCCACCGTAAACAGTGTTGGCAGAGAGCTGCTTACCCCTTCTGAGGCGCCAAACGGTCTGCCAGAATTTCCCCGAGGCCGTCCGATAGTCCTTCTCCATGGCCTCACCGAACTCCTCCCAGACCCAAGTTTTTGCTTCCGAGACCACCACGGCTGTAGTTCGCTTGGCCTGCCGGTATGCCTCAGCTGCCTCCGGAGTCCCCCGAGCCAACCAGGCTCGATAGGACTCCTTCTTCAGCTTGACGGCATCCCTTTCTTCCAGTGTCTACCACTGTGTTCAGGGATTGCCACCGCGACTGGCACCAGAGACCTTACAGCCACAGCTCCGGATGGCTGCGTCAACAATGGAGGAGGAGAACATGGTCCACTCAGACTCAATGTCCCCAACCTCCCTCGGGATCTGGTTGAAACTCTCCCGGAGGTGGGAGTTGAAGACCCCCCTAACAAAGGGATCAGCAAGACGTTCCCAACAGACCCTCACAATATGTTTGGGCCTGCCAAGTCTGTCCGGCATCCTCCTCCGTAAGTGGATCCAACTCACCACCAGGTGGTGATCGGTTGACAGCTCCACCCCTCTCTTCACCCGAGTGTCCAAGACATGTGGCCGAAGGTCAGAAGACACGATCACAAGGTTGATCATTGATCTCCGGCCTAGGGTGTCCTGGTACCACGTGTACTGATGGGCACCCTTATGCTTTAACATGGTGTTTGTTATGGACAGGCTGTGACTAGCACAGAAGTCCAGCAACAGGACACCACTCGAGTTCAGATCAGGGGGGCCGTTCCTCCCAATCACGCCCCTCCAGGTATCACTGTCGTTGCCCACATGGGCGTTGAAGTCCCCCAGCAAAACTATGGAGTCCCCGGTCGGAGCACCTTCCAGCACCCCTCGCAGGGTCTCCAAGAAGGTTGGGTACTCCACACTGCCGTTCGGCCCATAAGCCGAAACAACAGTGAGACACCTATCCCCGGCCCAAAGGCGCAGGGAAACAACCCTCTTGTTTACCATTGGGCAATAATAAAAAATAAAAATTAAAAGTGCAATAACCTCATATTTATTTGTTACCACCCCCACATCCCTACATCTCAACTCATTCTATTCTATTCTGTACATACAAATTACTTTATTTTCCTATTTAAATATGTGTATTTTTATTTCTCATTCTATTTTTTGTTGTTGTTATTTGTATTGTTGTTGTTATCTCTGTGCACCGGAGCTTGTGACACTAAAACAAATTCCTTGTATGTGCAAACATACTTGGCAATAAAGCTCTTTCTGATTCTGATTCTGATTTCCTATGTACCACTCTACACCTCCTAGACAAGAATGGGAAGAACTTACTCCTCATCACAAAAAGTCACAAATCTCAAGAATTTAGAGGTGTTCTCTACTGATAAAATTTTGTTTGAGAGTTTTAGTTAGGAGAGCGTTTTGGGGGAGGAATGGTGGGGAGGTACACTGGACAGAATACAAACTAGTGCAATATGTACTCATCTGAGCCTCATACAATTTAAAATACTACACAGAATTCAGTTTTTCCAAAGCCCACCTATACCTAAAATATATTCTACTATGGAGGACAGATGTGATAGATGTCAAGCATCTCAGTGTAATTTGAGTCACATGTTTTGTACCTGTCCTAAGTTGCAAAACTACTGGACTAATTATTTTACAGTTATGTCCTCATGGTCAATATTGATGTTTGCCCTGTTATTGCAATTTTTGGAGTTCCAAAGGTCTGCTCTCAGTTTAGCTCTGAACAACTGCATATTTTAGCTTTTACTTTTTTTATTAGAAAGGCATTGTATTCTACTCCACTGGAACTACGCCCCCAACTATGTCTCAATGGCTTGTTAATACCATGTTTTTTCTCAAACTGGAAAAAATTTGATGTTCTGGAAAAAGTTACTTTTTTTAAGAAATTGGGTTTTATAACCTACTTTAAGTCCCATAAATCCTTGCCTTCTGTTTAGCCCCCCCCCCTTTTTCTTATTTTATCATATTTATTTATTTAATTTTATTTTATTTTATTTTATGGATTGCAGTGTACTGTTTGCATGCTCAAGTGATTGTACATATGTTTATCTACTCCTACACTCTTACACCTCTACATGTATTTTTTCTTGTTGTGATATTTTTGTTGTGGCCATTTGGGTTGGAAAATATGAAGGATCATGTTTAATAATCTATTTTAATAATAATAACTATTATGAAATAAAAAGCTTGAACCTAAGACAGAAATGGTCTATATTCCCTGACATAGAAAACTGCAGTGTCCAGAAAAAAGAGAACATTGCTGAGGAAGATCGGGACAAAGCAGCTTGTAAAGCCGGCATGGATTACGGTAAACATCAACAATTATTTACACACCAGATTCAGACACAAAAATACCTGCACGCATTGCTCACACACTGTATTCATGTTAAGCTATAATAAATAATAAAACAAATCTCTGTAATAGGTATAATAGCAAATAAGAATAATGTCAAAATACACAATATCAATTAATTAATTGATTGATTAATATTGTATTTTTCAGCTTATAAAGTCAAATTAATAAAAGTGGACCAGGGCCCAAACACAGATTATTATGAAATGAAGATTGAAGATGTCCTGAAAGAAGGTAAGGTTTATTTATCTGTATGACAGAAGAAAACAGTAATGTATCAGTAATGTAGAACAGTGCATCACTCATATCAAAAACTAAGCACTAAACTAAGTTCAGGGTTATGCTTGTTTTTAACACTACATAGTGTGATGTACTTGACAAAGAGAGACTGGTGTTGGAACAGGATAAAGCTGATATCAAGGATGAAATAACAGGAACTGACATATTTCATAGTCCACAACATTAAGCTTCAATCGCATAAATGTTTGTGTAACAAACCAAACAAAAACTTTCTACCTGATTTACAAAAGTTCTTACTTGCATGTGTATGTCCAAGGTATACCTATACACACCAGTCATGGCTGGATTTGATTTACAATAATGGCTTCATGATTTTTGTTATTTTTATTAGAATTTTATGATTTGTGAATCATAAACAAATGCAAAAAATTGTGTTTTTGTTTGTAGAGAGTTTGTAACAAATTATCAAAATTGTAAACAAAATACACTACAAGCTCACTATATCCTAAAAATAAAGACATTCATAAATGGGAAAAATTTGATTGAATAAACAAAGTTTCTAACCTTGGAAACCTTCACAGCAGAAACAGAGCTCCAAAGTCAGCTAAAAGGGCACAGACAACTGGCAGCATGTTATTGATTAGGCTAAAGCAGGAATGGATATTTTTTGATTTGGAATGAATTCTGATTGATTAGGGTAAAGACTGAAACCAGAAATGTGAATTATTTTTGACTCACATCTATGGCAATACAAATGTTTCATAATATACATTAATAATAATGGCTTACACTTATGCAGACAGACCAGCCTGTCCTCCATTTATACATTTATTTTGTCATAATTTGATGATTTAATTTGATGATTAGCTTAATACATAATTTAATTAATCACAATAATATGAAACATTTTAGCTCCTGACCTACAGAAACAGCAGGAATTGTTGAGCATTTCAGATCCAGTCAGCCTTAGTAGGCAATGGCTACAAACTACAAAATTAGAATTTATGTATATTAAAACAAATGTGTAAATCTGCTAAAGGAAAGGAAGATGGCGCTGATGTGTATGGCACGCCATCTGCTCCTGTTTTCTGTCTTAATAACTTATCTATTTTTATAATTTATCACTCGAAATGTGTCATCACTACTAGTGTACGATCACCTAGGCTTACTTAACATTTGTAATTCTATGGAGAAATCACAGATTTATAGTTTATATGGACCATCAAAGTCTCCCCCACCACTCTTCTCGGCTATACCACCTTACCGCCGGCGCATTCTTGGGAGTCTAGCTATCGGTGGCTTCGACCGGTGATCCCTGAATCCTGTAGGCTGCTTCTGTACACCCAGCAAACAAGAATTTGTAGACGCAGATGTGTGCGTGAAAATCTTTGACTACTAAATTGGGCATCCCAACAGCCTGTTAATGTGATCCGAGTGGCGGTCATCAATGTTAGATCACTGATGAATAAAATTTTCATTTTAAACGACTATTTTTCATCTCCTGATCTGGATTTCCATCTATTGACTGAGACCTGGCTGAAAGCAGGTGAGAACAGTGCTTTCTCTGAACTTCTTCCTCCCAGCTGTTCCTTTCTCAGCTCTCCACAAGGCTCAGGTTGTGGTTGAGGCTTGGCGTCTATCTTCAAAGACAATTTTAGCTGCCGGTCTATTCCTACAGATGACTTCTCCAGTTTTGAACTGCATTTATATGTGGTTGATTTTAACTACCCTGTGTTGTTTGCAGTGGTTTATCACCCACCTAAAATTAATAAGAATTTTATTCAGAGTTTCTTGCTATTATTGTACCAAAATATGATAAGATCCTAATATGTGGTGATTTTAATATTCATGTTTGCTGCCCTTCTGGCCAATTAGCAAATGATTTTATATCTTTGCTAAATTCCTTTGAACTTAGCCAGTCAGTGCTGGTTCCAACACATAAACAGGGACATACTTTGGACCTTGTTATATCTATTGGACTCTAATGGAGCATTAATGTCAGTGACATCTGTGATACCAGCATCTCAGATCACTTCCCCATTCTATTTGAAGTTGCAGTCCCTCCTATGCCTAAACCCTGGGCTCATTGTCAACACTCTTATGATGACCTCATTTTACGTTTTTGATTCTGCATGTTGTCATCTTGGACTCGGTTGTCCCTTTTAGGTACAAATCTTCTAAACCTAAACCAGAACCCAGGTTGAATGGGACCACTCGTGCTAACAGGCAGCATTGTAGACGGGCCCAGCACAAGTGGAAGAAGGACAAACTACAAGTGTCTCATGGTTCTCTAAAGGACTGCCTAGCATAATATCAGAATGCTGTTAAGGCTGCTAAGTCTCAGTTCTTATCTACTACTGTTGCTAGCAGCTGTCATCACCCTAGGGCACTTTTTATAACTATAGACTCTGTTACTAATCCACACAACACTGTTTTAACAAATGCAACAACTGATACCTGTGAAAAGTTTTTACAGTATTTTATTGATAAGGTAGCTATTGCCAGTCAGGCTGCAAACTACTGTACATCTGAGCTGGAAATTGTTCCTGGGCACCCTGCAATATTTAATCAGTTTGATCCTGTCTCTTTCTCCCTCCTCACTAAAGTAGTGCAACACATTAATCCCACATACTGTCCCTTAGATACTTCTTCTTTCAGCTTTTCCCTTCAGGGGTCACCACAGCGAATCATCTCTCTTCACCTATCCCTATCTTCTGCATCCTCAACACTTGCACCCACTAGCTTCTTATCCTCATTTATTACATCCATATCCATATTCTCTTTGGCCTTCCTCTTTGCCTCCAAACCATCTTAATTTGTCTTCCCTAACTTTGTCCCACAAACATCCAACATGAGCTGTCCCTCTGATGTACTCGTTCCTAATCCTGTCCAATCTTGTCACACCCAAAGAGAACCTCAACATCTTCAGTTCTGCTACCTCTAGCTCTGACTCCTGTCTCTTCCTCAGTGACACTGTCTCTAAACCATACAGCATGGCCGGTCTCACCACTGTCCTGTACAACGTCCCCTTGATTCTTGCTGATATGTTTCTATCACACAGAACTCCCGACACCTTTCTCCATCCATTCCAACCTGCCTGCAGTCACTTCTTTACCTCTTTCCCACACTCTCTGTTACTCTGGACTGTTGACCCCAAGTACTTAAACTCCTGTACCTTCTTCACCTCTTCACCCTGTAACCTTACTGTTCCACTTCCCTCCCTTTCATTCACACACATGTACTCAGTCTTACTATTACTGGCTTTTATTCCTCTCCTTTCCAGCGCAAACCTCCACCTCTCCAGGCTTTCCTCCACCTGCTCCCTGCTCTCACTACAGATCACAATGTCATCTGCAAACATCATTGTCCAAGGAGACTCCTGTCTGACCTCCTCTGACAACTGGTCCATCACTATAGCAAACAGGAAGGGGCTTAGAGCCAATCCCTGATGCAGGCCCACCTCCACTTTGAACTCCTCTGTCTGACCTACAGCACACCTCACCACTGTCCTGCTCATCTTATACATGTCCTGCACCACTCTGACATACTTCTCTGCTACTCCTGACTTCCTCATACAGTACTACAGCTCTTCTCTTGGCACCCTGTCATACGCTTTCTCCAAGTCTACAAACACACAGTGCAACTCCCTCTGACCATCCCTATACTTCTCCATCAAAATTCTCAGAGCAAAAATTGCATCTGTTGTGCTCTTTCTGGGCATGAAGCCATACTGCTGCTCACACATTTCCACTACCTTCCTTAACCTAGCTTCCACTACTCTTTCCCATAGCTTCATTGTATGGCTCATCAACTTTTTCCGCCTATAGTTGCTGCAACTCTGCACGTCACCCTTATTCTTAAAGATCTGACTGTCCCTTAGATACAATTCCCACAAAACTACTAAAAGAGGTTTTTAATACATCATCTTTATCAACAGTTGTCTTTCTCTTGGCTGTGTCCCAGATTCTTTCAAACATGCTGTGGTCACTCCTCACCTTGATTCTTCAGTTTTGTCCAACTTTATAATTATCTCTCATCTGCCATTTCTCTCTAAAGTTCTAGAGAGGATTGTATTGATACAATTGCAGCCCTTTCTAGAAATAAATCATATATTTGAAAAGTTTCAATCTGGCTTTAGAACTCGGCATAGCACGGAGTCTGCACTGCTAAAAGTCTATAACGATATCCTTTTATCTGTTGACGCTCAAATTCCTACATCATTGGGTCTTTTGGACCTCACAGCAGCTGTTGAACATGTGGTGCTCATTTCACACCTGGCTCAAAGTGTAGGCATTCAGGGCACGGCCCTCAAATAGCTCCAATCATACCTATAGAAGGTTTTCAGTTATAATTGGTGATCTCTGCTCTTCTTGTGCCTTTCTCTCCTGTGAGGTGCCACATGGTTCTATTCTTGGTCCTCTCCTTTTTTGCTGTATATGCTACATCTGGGGTCAATATTTAACCAGTATAATCTTTCTTTTCAGTGTTTTGCAGATGATATACAGATTTATGTGCCTATAAAGCCAAAGGGGAGCAATGCACTCCAGCCACTGTTTGATTGTTTAAAAGCCATCAAACTCTGGCTTTCACGAAACTTTCTTCATCTGAATGAAAATAAAACTGAGTGCATTGTGGTTGGAACTACAACCATGCGAGGACGTTTAAACTCAGACCTTGGGGATTTTACTCTCTATGTGAAAGCAGTTGTTAGAAATCTGGGGGTTATATTTGACAGCAGCTTTAAATTCGACAAACAGATTAATTCTGCAGTTAAAGCGAGCTTTTTCAAACTTCACCTGCTGGCTAAAGTAAAGCCTTTTCTATCACTCAGCAATCTTGAAAAGGTGATTCATGCTTTTATTAGTGACAGGTTGGATTACTGTAATGCACTTTATGTTGGTGTTAATCAGTCCTATCTCTCTTGCCTTCAATTAGTACAAAACGCTGTTGCTCGTCTCTTAACCAATACTTCCAAACGTGATCACATAACCCCCATCCTCGATTCTCTCCATTTGCTCGCAGCATGTTACGGATCTGGCCTCGTTTAAATCCAAATTAAAAACACACTTATTTACACTAGCTTTTAGTTTATAGTAGTTAGATAATATGTTTCTTTTATTTATAACATGCTCTTAAAATTCTGTTTTTATTTCTTAATATTCGGTTATTATCCTATGTTGATCTATATTCTTAAGGTCGTTGAGTTATATTCCTAATATTTTGTTCTATGCTTTCTGTTTCATTGTCTATCCATATTTACCTCTTAATCTTCTTAATTTTTTAATTTTACATGTTTATTTTTATTTTACTTTCTTATTGTTTGACATCTTTATTTGTGTTGTAAAGCACTTTGGTCAACCTGAAGTTGTTAAGTGTTATATAAATAAATCATTGATTGATTGATTGATTGATATATTTACATGCATCACAGGTTGGAGTGCATTTTTAATGCTATCTGGTCTGGAGATCCTACAAACATTACCAACACCCATGAGAGAGACTGTGACAGTGTTTTATTTGACTCTCTATATCCATGTCAATCCAACAAAGGATCCAGTGTTTCCATACAAATGCATGTGTTTGGGTTTTATTTTACAGGTTCTGACCATGATGTAAATGATAAAACGAGGACCTTCATGGGTCATGCTAATTGCAGAGAGTCTTTTGGATTTGTGGTAGGCAAGAGCTACCTCGTCATGGGCCACAGTGTTGACCTTCCAAGGATAGATGACAAGTATGTTCACCACAGTCATCAAGGGCTGAATCTAAAGTAGTTAAAGAGGGAAAACACAAATCTCTGTAGTATTCAGATAAGTTTCGTTAATAATGTTATCTGTGTGAATTAGCTCTCATTTCTATCATTTTTTGTTGTCAGACTGCAGTACATCTTGGGTGAGCAGACTTGGATTGAATACTGGCCCACAGACAAGGAAGCTCAAACTCCGAAATACAAAGACAAATACAACGGCATTGCTGCACTGGCTCAAATGCTTAAAGACTTTGGATGCACTACATAAACATATACTGTTTTTTCTTTATACAACATTCAATAATTCTTTTCTATTGCTGTAATCTCAATATACTACCATTACTCACCTTAGCAAGTAAAAACCTGTGATATCTTTAAAAGATCATTAAATAAACTGACTAAATCGGTCAAAAAAACATTGAATAAACCCTGTCTAAATTTAGCACAATGTACATTCCATATTGATTATTTATAATGAAATGAAATGAAAGTCATGCTCATATTGGACAAATCTAGCAGTCAGCAGTTTCAGTTTTAATTGATTATTCAAATCTAAAAGTAAAAGTCCTTCTGAAAATTTATGATTTCTTTTTACTATGACAATACACAATCTGGAGCAGGATAAATGGTATTAATTAATTACTTTACACGACTTTGTTGATAATCCGCTGTTTGTATTCATAATTAAGTTGAGTAGCAGCCATCTTCTATCATAACATTGGTATGTAGCAGCAACATTAGATATATTGTCACAGCAGAAGCAAGATCTCTATATGAACGTTTTCACAGATTGTGAGTATGAACTTCCATGAGTCTATTTGAAGGAGTGTGGGTTGAAGTTGGAAGTAAGTTATAATGTGGGCTATAATGTGGAGAATTGTGGTTGCAGAGTTGATGGGAGGGGAGGGAGGAACAGGGATAGTTGTGAGTTGAGGAGTTGAACAGCCATGGAAACAACGGTTGTTCCTCGTTCTCTGCGTCCTACAGCTGGGGCATTATAGCCATCGTCCTGATGGGAGCCACTCAAATGCAGGGAACAGGACATGAGAGGGGACCTGTAAGATCCTCCCAGTTGACCTTAGTGACTGCTGCTCACAGATGGTGGAGAGGGCTCTGACTGTGTTCTGCACACGAGTTCTATTTTAGAGACTAATAGAATGAAACCAACATATGAAAGAGAAGGTGAGTACACTTTCAATGAAGGCATAGTAAAATGTTTGGAGGATGGCCCTGCTGACTACAAATAAGTTTAGCTTCCTCAGGAGATACTGCTGCTGTTGCCATTTCCTGAGGATCTCCTCTGTGTTAGAGGTGAATCTCAGCAGCTGGTCGAAGATAGTGCCCAGATACCGGTACTCCTTGACGATCTCCACCGATCTTTCGTGGATGTTTGTGGTGACTGCTGCAGCCAATTTCTTCTGCTTTTTGGAAAATGTCACTACCGTCTTCTTGGTCCTTTCTACATTCATTTGCAAACAGGGGCTGTCACACCACTCCACAAACTCTTGCAGGGCTGAACTATGGTGCTGTATTGGTCCTGAAAGCAGAGACAAGAGAACTGTGTCGTCGGCAAACTTCACCAGGTGACAGTTTGGCTGGGAGGCTCTGCAGTCATCAGTGTAGAGGATAAAAAGCAGCGTTGAGAGGACACAGCCCTGTGGGGAGCCAGTTGAGGTCTGAAGGAGTCCAGAAAAGGTGTCATTGAACAAAACTCTCTGCATCTGGTTGGTGAGAAAATTGATTATCCACAGCATGAGCTGGTTATCCAAATGGAAATGGCTGGAGAGTTTCCGGGCCAGAATATGGGGCTGTAAAGTGTTAAACACTGAAGAAAAATCTGCAAACAGTCCACTGTTTGATAGTTTTCACCACCTTCTCTGCCCTCCTTACTGCTGGAGTGTGAATGGTCATAGTAGATTGGTCATAGGGAGACAGCTAGCAGTTCAATGTCCATGGTGCATAGTCTCTCCCTGACAGTGACCGTTGAACACCAGCATATGTTTGCATACAGACAAACTCCGCCGCCAGATTGTTTCTCTGTGAGCTCACTATCATGGTCGAGTCTCGGGGGGGTCCAAAAACTGTCTATGTGCAAAGAGTCTATGTCGTCATTCTTGTTGAGCCAGGTCTCAGTGAATGCAAGGAGTGAAGCTGTCCTGTATTCTTGCATGTAATTTATGTTTGCCTGAAGTTTGTTTGTTTTATTGCATAGGGAGCGCACATTAGCCAAAATAACAGAGGGAAGTGGACGGTGTTTACCTTTCTCCTATTTCAGTCTGGCTTACATTCCACCTTTCTTTTTTCCCCTTTGAATTTTCTTCTTTTTGCTGTGAAAAGATTCCTCTTGGTTGATTTGGAGTATTTCCTCTGGAAATGTAGCTATATTAAGGGTCCGGTAGGAGTGATTAAGCTGTAGCAAAAAATCTCTGGAGTATGTGACACTCTGGCCCCCGGTAATACTGTGTCTATTTGCTGGGACAAGCACCAGAAGGTGCAAAAACTGCAAAAATACTAAAATCCAGAAAAATACATGACTGTCCAAAGTGTTTAGAGTTATAATCCAGGCTATAATCCAGTCCACCACCTGTAACCTGCATCAACTGCACCCATGCAAAACAACTCAGCCCCTTGGTAATTGGGCCTTCAAGATATGCATTTACATACACAGCAAGCTGCCACAACCCTTATACAACATAACCCACAACCCTTATACAGAGTGCTGTATTGAGTGTGATGAAGTTATATCTTCAATCAAGAAACAGACACTTTGGGGGCTTTGGGGTGTTCTGGAGAGTGTATCATAAAACAATTCACATTCCTGTGTGTTCCTACCCTCTTCAAGGAGACAATGGTGGAACTATCTTCTGGATCTTATCAAGAAGGCTTCACCCTAATTTACATTCTCTTACCTCATTCTCTTCAGGTTCTAATCTCAAGAATATTGAAAAAATATGAAGATATACTTACTATATGATGTGATTGATGTCTAATGTCATTCTAAAGGTCATGGTACAATTGGTGAAAAAGGTCTAATTTCCAAATCAGAGTGTACTAAAGTTTACACATAGTCTGTACTCCTGTTGGAGATATGTCTTTATGACCTTATTCAACCCCCTCTCAGGTCACAAGATAACAACCTGATCTATGTCTTTTACAACACTTATTTAGTGTTATCTCTGGGTCCCAAAACTAAAAACACAGATCACAATCAATTTCTGATCCAGAGGTGTCTTTACGACCCATTCAAAACCAGGTCTTTAGTTGACACATAAATTTTACGACCCTTTGTCTCTCTTGGGTATATAGGGTGCATTGGCAAAAGACTCAGGGAAGCATCTGCATTCAGAACTTCCCACACTATTACTGTGTGTCTCTATTGCCAGATATGACTTTGATTCTGTAACCTGTGTTTTTCATACTATGTTGATCATTTTAATTGTTAGTGTGTTTTGTATTTTTCTAATTGAATAGATTGATTTAAGTGTAACCTAAAGTGTAACCTTTAAAGTGTAATGCCTCAATTTAAAGTTAAATTAGAACAAACTGAAACTTGAACTTGTAATGAGAAACTTAGGTTTAAGTTTAAATGGATAACTATTGTTATGTTCAATCATTTCAGTTATCTACTTAATAAATTAAAAATAGTCATACCCTCTAAATTGTGATCAGCATCAAATTATATTATATTAATTATAATTAAGGGGGGCACGGTGGCTTAGTGGTTAGCACGTTTGCCTCACACCTCCTTCGATTCCCGCCTCCACCATGTTGGTGCGAAGTTTGCATGTTCTTGCATGTTTGCAGTTTCCTCCGGGTACTCCGGTTTCCTCCCCAAGTCCAAAGACATGCGTGGTAGGTTGATTGGCATCTCTAAATTGTCCAAAGTGTGTGATTGCGTGAGTGAATGAGAGTGTGTGTGTGCCCTGCGATGGGTTGGTACTCCGTCCAGGGTGTATCCTGCCTTGATGCCCAATGACGCCTGAGATAGGCACAGGCTCCCCATGACCCGAGTATAGGTCGGATAAGCGGTAGACAATGAATGAATGAATAATTATAATTAATTAATAATTAGTAGAACACGAGATCTCTTCAAACACGCCGCTGGATTTCATCAGTGGACCAGTGAGTGGTCCTTACAATATGAATAAGACTGATTATCTCCACATCATGGCAACTGTTAGAGGTGAATCTCAGCAGCTGGTCGAAGATAGTGCCCAGATACCGGTACTCCTTGACGATCTCCACCGATCTTTCGTGGATGTTTGTGGTGACTGCTGCAGCCAATTTCTTCTGCTTTTTGGAAAATGTCACTACCGTCTTCTTGGTCCTTTCTACATTCATTTGCAAACAGGGGCTGTCACACCACTCCACAAACTCTTGCAGGGCTGAACTATGGTGCTGTATTGGTCCTGAAAGCAGAGACAAGAGAACTGTGTCGTCGGCAAACTTCACCAGGTGACAGTTTGGCTGGGAGGCTCTGCAGTCATCAGTGTAGAGGATAAAAAGCAGCGTTGAGAGGACACAGCCCTGTGGGGAGCCAGTTGAGGTCTGAAGGAGTCCAGAAAAGGTGTCATTGAACAAAACTCTCTGCATCTGGTTGGTGAGAAAATTGATTATCCACAGCATGAGCTGGTTATCCAAATGGAAATGGCTGGAGAGTTTCCGGGCCAGAATATGGGGCTGTAAAGTGTTAAACACTGAAGAAAAATCTGCAAACAGTCCACTGTTTGATAGTTTTCACCACCTTCTCTGCCCTCCTTACTGCTGGAGTGTGAATGGTCATAGTAGATTGGTCATAGGGAGACAGCTAGCAGTTCAATGTCCATGGTGCATAGTCTCTCCCTGACAGTGACCGTTGAACACCAGCATATGTTTGCATACAGACAAACTCCGCCGCCAGATTGTTTCTCTGTGAGCTCACTATCATGGTCGAGTCTCGGGGGGGTCCAAAAACTGTCTATGTGCAAAGAGTCTATGTCGTCATTCTTGTTGAGCCAGGTCTCAGTGAATGCAAGGAGTGAAGCTGTCCTGTATTCTTGCATGTAATTTATGTTTGCCTGAAGTTTGTTTGTTTTATTGCATAGGGAGCGCACATTAGCCAAAATAACAGAGGGAAGTGGACGGTGTTTACCTTTCTCCTATTTCAGTCTGGCTTACATTCCACCTTTCTTTTTTCCCCTTTGAATTTTCTTCTTTTTGCTGTGAAAAGATTCCTCTTGGTTGATTTGGAGTATTTCCTCTGGAAATGTAGCTATATTAAGGGTCCGGTAGGAGTGATTAAGCTGTAGCAAAAAATCTCTGGAGTATGTGACACTCTGGCCCCCGGTAATACTGTGTCTATTTGCTGGGACAAGCACCAGAAGGTGCAAAAACTGCAAAAATACTAAAATCCAGAAAAATACATGACTGTCCAAAGTGTTTAGAGTTATAATCCAGGCTATAATCCAGTCCACCACCTGTAACCTGCATCAACTGCACCCATGCAAAACAACTCAGCCCCTTGGTAATTGGGCCTTCAAGATATGCATTTACATACACAGCAAGCTGCCACAACCCTTATACAACATAACCCACAACCCTTATACAGAGTGCTGTATTGAGTGTGATGAAGTTATATCTTCAATCAAGAAACAGACACTTTGGGGGCTTTGGGGTGTTCTGGAGAGTGTATCATAAAACAATTCACATTCCTGTGTGTTCCTACCCTCTTCAAGGAGACAATGGTGGAACTATCTTCTGGATCTTATCAAGAAGGCTTCACCCTAATTTACATTCTCTTACCTCATTCTCTTCAGGTTCTAATCTCAAGAATATTGAAAAAATATGAAGATATACTTACTATATGATGTGATTGATGTCTAATGTCATTCTAAAGGTCATGGTACAATTGGTGAAAAAGGTCTAATTTCCAAATCAGAGTGTACTAAAGTTTACACATAGTCTGTACTCCTGTTGGAGATATGTCTTTATGACCTTATTCAACCCCCTCTCAGGTCACAAGATAACAACCTGATCTATGTCTTTTACAACACTTATTTAGTGTTATCTCTGGGTCCCAAAACTAAAAACACAGATCACAATCAATTTCTGATCCAGAGGTGTCTTTACGACCCATTCAAAACCAGGTCTTTAGTTGACACATAAATTTTACGACCCTTTGTCTCTCTTGGGTATATAGGGTGCATTGGCAAAAGACTCAGGGAAGCATCTGCATTCAGAACTTCCCACACTATTACTGTGTGTCTCTATTGCCAGATATGACTTTGATTCTGTAACCTGTGTTTTTCATACTATGTTGATCATTTTAATTGTTAGTGTGTTTTGTATTTTTCTAATTGAATAGATTGATTTAAGTGTAACCTAAAGTGTAACCTTTAAAGTGTAATGCCTCAATTTAAAGTTAAATTAGAACAAACTGAAACTTGAACTTGTAATGAGAAACTTAGGTTTAAGTTTAAATGGATAACTATTGTTATGTTCAATCATTTCAGTTATCTACTTAATAAATTAAAAATAGTCATACCCTCTAAATTGTGATCAGCATCAAATTATATTATATTAATTATAATTAAGGGGGGCACGGTGGCTTAGTGGTTAGCACGTTTGCCTCACACCTCCTTCGATTCCCGCCTCCACCATGTTGGTGCGAAGTTTGCATGTTCTTGCATGTTTGCAGTTTCCTCCGGGTACTCCGGTTTCCTCCCCAAGTCCAAAGACATGCGTGGTAGGTTGATTGGCATCTCTAAATTGTCCAAAGTGTGTGATTGCGTGAGTGAATGAGAGTGTGTGTGTGCCCTGCGATGGGTTGGTACTCCGTCCAGGGTGTATCCTGCCTTGATGCCCAATGACGCCTGAGATAGGCACAGGCTCCCCATGACCCGAGTATAGGTCGGATAAGCGGTAGACAATGAATGAATGAATAATTATAATTAATTAATAATTAGTAGAACACGAGATCTCTTCAAACACGCCGCTGGATTTCATCAGTGGACCAGTGAGTGGTCCTTACAATATGAATAAGACTGATTATCTCCACATCATGGCAACTGTTAGTGGGTGGGATATATTAGGCAACAAGTGAACATTTTGTTCAGTTGAACAGTTGATGTGCTAGAAGCAGGAAAAATGGGCAAGCGTAAGGATTTGAGTGAGTTTGGCAAGGGACAAATTGTGATGGCTAGGCAACTGGATCAGAGCATCTCCAAAACTGCAGCTCTTGTGGGGTGTTCCCACACTGCAGTGGTCAGTATCTATCCAAAGTGGTCCAAGGAAGGAACAGTGGTGAACCAGCAACAGGGTCATAGGCGGCCATGTGGGCAGCGAAGGCTGGCCCGTGTGGTCTGATCAAATAGACGAGCTACTGTTGTTTAAATTGCTAAAAAAGTTTATGCTAGTTCTGATAGAAAAGTGTCAGAATACACAGTGCATCACAGTTTGTTGCGTATGGGGCCATATAGCTGCAGACCAGTCAGGGTGCCCATGCTGACCATCAAAATGCCAAACAATGAGCATGTGAGCATCAGAACTGGACCACAGAGTAATGGAAGAATGCAGCCTGGTCTGATGAATCATGTTTTCTTTTACATCATGTAGATTTCAGGGTGTGTGCGCATCACTTACCTGAGGAACACATGGCACCAGGATGCACTATAGAAAAAAGGCAAGCCAGCAGAGGCAGTCATACATTGGGCAATGTTCTGCTGGGAAACACTGGGTTCTGCCATCCATGAGGATGTTACTTTGACACATTCCACCTAACTAAGCACTGTTGCAGACCATGTACACCCTTTCATGGAAACTGTATTCCCTGATGGCTGTGGCCTCTTCCAGCAGGATAATGCACTGTGCCACAAAGCAAAAATTGTTCAGGAATGTTTTGATGAGCACAAGAACCTGTGCGCTCCAAAAGTCAACAACCATCTCTTTAGTCATGTCAACATTCAGAGACAGGCTGTTGGCTTTACTCCAGGCTGTTAGTCATTGCACCTCCTCTCAGTATGCTGACTCGTCGTTCTTGCTGATGAGACCCACCATGGTTGTGTCATCTGCGAACTTGATGATTTGGTTCGACCTGTGCATTACTGCACAGTCGTGAGTCAGCAGAGTGAACAGCAGTGGACTGAGTACACAGCCCTGAGGGGCCCCAGTGCTCAGTGTGGTGGTGCTGGAGGTGCCGTTCCCGATCCGGACTGACTGTGGTCTACCAGTCAGGAAGTCCAGGATCCAGTTGCAGAGGGAGGTGTTCAGGCCCAGCAGGCTCAGTTTCTCATTCAGGTGCTGACTGATGATTGTATTGAATGCTGAACTGAAGTCTATGAACAGCATTCGTACGTATGAGTCCTTATTGTCCTGGTGTGTGAGGAACAAATGTAGGGTTGTGGTGATGGCATCGTCCGTGGAGCAATTATGATGATAAGCAAACTGCAAGGGGTCTAGTGAGGGAGGTAGCTAAGTCTTGATGTGCCTCATGACAAGACTCTCGAAGCATTTCATCATGATGGGTGTGAGTGTGACGGGACGATAATCATTGAGGCAGGAAACTGTAGACTTCTTCGGCACGGGGACGATGGTCAAACAACGGTGCTGCTCAGGGAAATGTTGAAGATGTCAGTGAAGACATCCTCTAGCTGTTCTGCACATTTCCTGAGCACTCTGCCAGGAATGTTGTCTGGTCCAGCAGACTTCCGTGGGCTAACTCTGCATAGAGTTCTCGTCACGTCAGCCGTGGAAAGACAGAGCACCTGGTCATTAAGAGGAGGGATGGTCTTCCTCGCCACTACATTGCTCTGTGTCTCGAACCAAGCATAGAAGTCATTCAGCGTGTCTGGGATGGAGGCAGCACTGTCAGGCAGGCGATGTGGTCTTGTAGTTCATGACACCTGTGTGCCCTGCCACATGCGCCGGGAGTCTCCGCTGTCCTGAATGTGGGCGTAGATTCTCTGGGCGTGGGCACACTTTGCCTCTGATGGCTTGGGACAGTTTGGCCCTTGTTGTTTTTAAGGCTGCCTTGTCCCCAGCTCTGAAGGCGGAGTCTCTTGACTTCAGTAGAGCATGCACTTTTGCAGTCTTTTGCATGCTTCTGGTTGGAGCGTGTGGTGATGGTCTTGGAGACGGTCACGGAGATGGTCACGTCATCGATGCACTTGCCGATGTAGCTGGTCACTGATGTCGAGTACTCCTCCAAGTTGATAGAGTCGCCATTGGTTACAGCCTCCCTGAACATATTCCAGTCAGTGCACTCAAAATAGTCCTGAAGAGCAGAGGTGGCTCCCGCTGGCCAGAATTTAACCTGTTTCAGAACCGGTTTAGAGTATCTGACGAGTGGTCTGTTTGCTGGAATTATCATAACAGAGATGTGAAAGGCAAATAAATGTGACTAAACGAAAAACACCCTGCAGCATAACAGGACACAGAACTCACAAGAACAAAACACAAACCCAAAACAGATGAAGAGCAAGATGAGTGCACACACCAATCAAAAGTCAGAAAGTTCCAGGTCAAGGCCTACCAGACCCAGAGTTCACCCAAGCCTGTGACCATCTTTAAAGCTCTCTCCAAGAGGTCCTGGGGCCCTTTGGGTGACTGTAAATACAAAAACAGATGACTTGAACATGAAATCACCAACCTCATCCAATTTATCAGACACCGCTACAGATGGCGAAGGCCTACCACCACCTAGTGTCTAAAATTAAAAAGAGATTTGAGCAGTGATTGATTGGAGGGATTATGCCATGATACTGCCAGTGTAAGGTGAAAGATACACCCACCTTTACTTGAAGTGACATCAAGAACAAATGAAATGTCTAGTTTACTCAATCACATCATACTGATAATGTGTAATCTATTAAAGTGTGTTTGATTCAGTACTCACTCCACAACCACACAATGATCCTGCTGTTTAAACCAGTTATTTTTCCTCCTGGCAGTATATTTTCACAAAGTTCCTGAAACTGTCTAACAAAATAAATCAATGAGCACATCAGTTCCAGAAACCTGGAAATTAGAGGCTAAAGAAGCAAAAGTATTCATTCACAGAAAAGAGCAATTATGAATGAATGAATGAATGAAAGAATGAAAGAATCTTGTAAAATGTACATATCTAGAAACTAAAGCAAATTATAAAAGTAATATTAATAAAATAAGTTAGGAAGTTAGGAAGTCAGGAAGTCAGGAAGTCAGGAAGTCAGGAAGTCGGGGGCATGGTGGCTTAGTGGTTAGCACATTTACCTCACACCTCCAGGGTTGGGGGTTCGATTCCCGCCTCTGCCGTGTGTGTGGAGTTTGCATGTTCTCCCTGTGCCTTGGGGGTTTCCTCCCTCGGTCCAAAGACATGCATGGTAGGTTGATTGGCATCTCTAAATTGTCTGTAGTGTGTGTGTGATTGCATGAGTGAATGAGAGTGTGTGTGTGCCCTGCGATGGGTTGGCACTCCGTCCAGGGTGTATCCTGACTTGATGCCCAATGATGCCTGAGATAGGCACAGGCTACCCGAGAATAGTTCGAATAAGCGGTACACAATGAATGAATGAAGTTAGGAAGTCTCACAGAGAAGAAAAAGACATCTGCCGTATTTTTAATTCACACACTGATTTTAGTTAATTATTATATCTTTCGCCAAGAAACCAAAGAACATAGGAAAATATTAGCTAAGCCTAAATTAACTATGTGAATTTAAATTAACAATGGTGAATGCTATCACGTGCTAGACACATGAAGCCAGATAAAGGTTTTCTAAATTCTTCTCAAAATTGATATAATGCAATAAATCACCAAACCTAACCAGCACAAATGATTGCTCAGATGATTGTAGTGTAACCTTCTTCACTTCACTAATTTGTACTTACTGCCTGCAGTTAGTTCATATATTCATCTGACACTATATAGTACAACCTATGATGAAATGTGTATAAAGACATTATGGAGAAAATAAAGTTAAAAAGGAATTAGCAGAGATGGTTGGTGTCTCTGGTGAATGTATCTGGCTAGTACAGTGGACTTGCTTTGCTAATCTGAGAACATCCCCAGCACAGTCCCTAGCATTCAGCTTGTAAATAAAACCACCAATTCTCAAAGATTACTGTATATTTAAGATGGTTTTAGTCATAGCCTATACAACTTCCGGTTTGAAGGGGAACGCTGGCGCGTTTTGGCTGCCGCTCCTTTCTTCCGCTTCGTTTGTTTTTAACTATTTGACAACAGTTTTGGAGCATCTGAAGAGTGAAGAATATTTACGTTTTATTGTACTGCGATGTGGGATTACGTTTTATCGTTCGGTTTATTGTTCTTAATTTTGAACGTCTGCTTCTGGAACCAACTCTCCTGTTGCCCTGCTCAGGACTCACACTTCTGCCGGGCTGCTGTTGGTGTGGATTCCTCCTGCATGGCACTGAGGTACACTGCTTGCCAACTGTTGAAATTGAAACGAAACTACTATTTGGCACATGATACCTATGCTAACTGTGGTGATGTTGGTATACTCCGGTGTAAGTGCTACTTACATCGCTCCTCAAGGCGCAGTTTTATATGCTCATCATCTGATGCGGTTTCTTATCCTACATTTCTTCGTAAACCACAAAAGCTGTGGTATCATCCAGCTGGGATTAACTATAACAACTTGTCTGCGCTCACATACAAAGAGCTTTCACGGGTGTCTTCTGAGTCTCCGCACCTGTTAAAATCGTTTTTCAATGCTCGCTCAGTCAACAACAAAGCTGTGACTTTATCTGACATCATCTTGGAAGAAAAACTCGACCTATTAAGTCTAGTCGAAACATGGCACAAACAGTCGGACGGTCTTCTTTTTAATGAACTTACTCCTGCTGGCTATGGGTTATTCGATCTCCCGCGATCCACTGGTAGAGGTGGTGGCATTATTGTATTGTACAATCAGCAATACAATCTAAGACTGGTAACTGTTCCTCTGTTTTCTTTGTTTGAATGTCTTGTCTTACCTGTTTCTGAGTGTCACTCAACTGCCATAGCTACAGTCTATCGGCCTCCTAAAGCAAACAACGACTTTTTATCTGAGTTTGCGGATCTGCTGTCGTATCTGTGCCTCAAATTTGAGAGAACTCTTTTTCTGGGGGATTTTAACATCCAGATGGACAAAAAAGATTCTGCTTTAACAAAAGATTTTTTGTCTTTGCTGGAGTGCTTTGGTTTGAATCAGTCTGTTGACTGTATTACACATAACAAAGGACATATATTAGATCTTGTGATATCTAATGGATCTTTTGTGTCTCAGTTGTCTACTGTGGATTTAGGGTTGTCTGATCATCTGGCAATCTTTTTTGATATGCACATACCTGTCGCCAACACTGCCTCCTCTCGTATCTTGACATACCGGAAATGGAGATCAGTTGACCCTTCTGACTTTTCTGTTTTTATTGACTCTTCATTAAGTAGTTTCTCTCCATCTGATCCTCTTGAGACAAAGGTTTCTATGTTAAATTATGTTCTTTTAGCTGGCCTGGACTTATTTGCTCCTCAAAAGTCATGCTCTGTTTCATTTGTACGTCCTGCTCCTTGGTATAATGAGGATTTGCGTATAATGAACACATCTTGCCCTAAAATGGAACGTAGGTGGCGTCTCTCAGGTCTGACTGTTCATCATCAAACATGGAAAGTCTGCTTACAAGAATGTAAGGCTGGTATTGTCTCAGCCAGATCTGATTATTTTTCTAAAATGATTAATGACAATCAAGGAAATTCAAGACTACTTTTTAATTCTATTAACAAATTGCTGAATCGTAAAACTGCCTCTCATTTTACTTCTTCTGAACATCTCTGTAATAAGTTCCTGGATTTCTTTGGCACTAAGGTTGAAAATGTTCGTAGAGATTTATGTGCTTCTACTTCATTGTCCTCTTCAGCTGTGAATTTTCCCTGTTATTCTGGTTCTATGTTTTCAAAATTTTGTACACTTGACACATATTCTCTTTTAGCTGAGGCATCTAAAATGAAAGCAGCCACTTCTGTATTAGATCCCATACCGACTGGTTTGTTTCAATCATGTTTTGCTTCTCTGTGTCCTGCTGTTATAAGCATTATAAATGACTCTCTGTGTACTGGGGTTGTCCCAACAGCTTTTAAAATGGCTGCGATTACCCCGGTACCTAAAAAGACAAATACTGACTATGAAAACCTTGCTAATTTCCATCCCATATCTAATCTCTCTTTTCTTACTAAACTTTTGGAGCGAGTTGTTGCTTCTCAGTTAATTTCTCATTTAACTGAGAACAATCTATTTGAGCCTTTGCAATCTGGCTTTCGTAAATTCCATAGTACAGAAACAGCTCTGGTTAGGGTTACCAATGATTTGTTAATCGCTTCAGATTCTGGCTGTCTTTCAGTTTTGATTCTTCTTGATCTCAGTGCCACTTTTAACACTGTTGATCATTCAGTTTTAATTAGTCATTTTCAAACTTTTTTTGGTGTCTCTGATACTGTTTTAAATTGGTTTAAGTCCTACCTCAGTGATCGGCAGCAGTTTGTTGCCATGGGTGGATTTAGATCTGAGGTTAAGGTTGTTCAATCTGGAGTGCCTCAGGGATCTATTTTGGGCCCTCTGCTTTTTAATATTTATGTTTTCCCTCTTGGCCAGCTTTTGAGATCACTTGGTCTAAAATTTCATTTTTATGCAAATGACACTCAGATCTATATTCATTTTAAACCTAATGAAGCTGTGCCTGTTGATTTTATTTCTGAATGTATTTCTAAGATGAAAGAATGGATGACTGAAAATTTTCTTTGTCTTAACAGTGAAAAGACAGAGATTATGCTCGTTGGTTTACCCCACCAACTATGTAAATTTGGGTCAGTCAAGCTTTCTCTTGATGGTTCAAATGTGGAGTTTCAAACAAAACTGAAAAATCTAGGGGTAATTTTTGATGCCAATTTAACATTTGAGCCACATATCCAAAATACTGTTAAAACTTCCTTCTTTCATCTCAGAAATATTGCCAGATTGCGTCCAATGTTGTCATTTACTGTTGCTGAGAGACTGATCAACACTTTTGTGTTTTCCCGTATTGATTACTGTAATGCCTTGTTGGCTGGGGTGTCAAAAGCTACCTTAAACAAATTGCAGGTTGTGTAAAATTCGGCTGCTAGAATTTTTACAAGAAATAAGATAGATCATATTACTCCTGTTTTGGAGTCTTTGCATTGGCTCCCCGTTAGGTTTAGGGTTGATTTTAAAATTTTGATGCTTACTTATAAGGCCTTGCACGGGCTGGCACCTCAATATTTGACTTTTAATTCCCTACACTCCAACACGTGACCTTCGTTCTGAAACGGGTCTTTTAACAGTTCCCTTAACTCGTTTAAGATCGATGGGAGATAGGGCTTTCTTCACTTGCTCCAAAACTATGGAATTCTTTACCGATTGAGGTAAGGCAAGCTAAATCTCTTAGCTTAAAACACATTTTTTTAGGGTAGCTTTTAATTAAATTGTTGAATTTTTTCTTTTTATAGTCTATTTCTGTTGTTCTAATTTTTATATTATGTGTTTGTATCTTTGTTGTTTTTACTTGCTTTTGTACAGCGCTTTGAGATGTACTGTTAAAGGCGCTATAGAAAATAAAGGTTATTATTATTATTATTATTATTATTATTATTATTATTATTATTAAGTTTAATACAACCAGTTATCATCAGAAAATGCTGGACAGGCCAATGCTGCTAAAAATGCTTTTGACTTTATAAAATATATGGTCAAAGAAAAAGTTTTTTTGTGTTTTTTTTTTAAATACTGAGCAGTTTAACTGTAGTACTTAAAAAAAAAAAAAAACACACATGTAAACACAGCAATGAAGTAACTGTGATTACTGACAAAACCATTAGTCAAAATCTGAACTAATCAATGCCTTACCAATCGGCATGATATCTCAAATTTAAAATAATGAAAATAACAAAAAAGATACTGTATAGCCCATGTTAGGAGTTAAGGAGAAAGAGTAACATCTATTAGTCAATTTGACTGACAAACAAAAAGAAATGACATGCATATTATATTCTATCTAAGTAATTGCTCAGACTATATTACAAATGACTTGCATACAGTTTCCATTTTCATTTATTTCTTTCAGAATACATTAAATACATTACACATACAAATTACAGTCATGTCTACGAAGTGAATAGCAAGAGCAGACAAGCTGTCTTTTTCTTGCAAGTCCTTGAATTGAGGTCTTTACTGAACAAATGTACAGCAGACAATGACTGCATATCTTAGACATTCAGTAGCCATATGCACACGTGAATATTATGAAAAAACATTTTCCTCTCCATTGTCAAAAGAATTCTCATCTATTCAAGCAGCAGTTCCACAAAGGTCTCTATTCAAGCAAAAGCATGAAATCGATTTGAAGAGCCGTGACAGCAATAGCCAGTTAGGTGCAACATGTAAAAAGTCTCAGTAATAATATTAGGAGCCATGAATTGGGCAGCAGAAAAGCACTGTAGCAGTAGAATCAGGAGCAGAACAGCACAGATTGTGTTCCACCACCTCCAATGTGGATATAATAATAAATAAGCAACAAACAAGCAAGTTAAATGAAAGAGAGCACAATTTAACCACCTGGTCTGCAGTTATGAGAAAGTCCTAATACCATAGTAGCACTTTTCAAAAAAAATAAGTGATGCATTAAGTGAAAAAGCATAAGAGCAAAGTTTTCAAGTGTTGCCAGTGCTGTAGTAGCAATGTGACTGATCATATAATCAGAAATGCAGCAGGAAAAGTGTAAATGTTGGCACCTTTGAATACAACGATAAACACACATGCCTTAGCTTCACAAACAGCTTCATGACAGTGGCCAATAAGAGAAACAAAGCATCATCAGGGTTTAATGTAATTTGGTGTCATTATTGCAAGATTAATAGAAATGTTATTTATAAAATCACACTTCTTAGCTCAGTCAGTGGTTAAAGGCGGTCTCAGATCAGTCTTTCCTCTTTGGGCAGAGGCAATGGAAGGCCTGGTTTCTCTGACTCCTGGCTCTCAGCCTGTTTTTGCTCCTCTGAACTCGGCCGGTAGGTTCCTTCAGTCTTGCGTTTCCTGCGTAGTACACATACCATCAGCACCGTGGGCAGAGCAAGGAGCGTGAAAAACGCCAGCACTGCATGCACATCAGTCAGCATCACTACCACCATGGTCCCCTAACACACAAATACACACAATGTTGATGAAGACCTACTAATTGATATTGTGTAAAAACGTGATTTCAAGTGAAATTTGGAACAAAGAAAAAAAAAAGTTTTCAGTAAAGTGTTCCTGGTTTTCTCTTGATGTTTTTGGCCTTTGAAAGGCATTCAAACATTACTTTGGCAGTGGGGGGAAATGACCAGCCAGAAGCAACAAGCAGTAGACTAATCTTAAAAGCTCCTGAAGGGCCTCATTGAAGAGAAATGGTCAGATCTTCCTTGTGTTGTTGAAAACTAAATGACTGTGTGAGGGGGCTCATTTCCAGAGACACAGAGCCTAGTGGATTGTTAGATATTCTTGTTGAATTTTTCTGTTGAATAATGTATTCTTTTGTATGTATGTGTAAAAAACGACTCACAGGGTTGGTGTCATTCCTCTGGTGTTTTCATTACAAATGATTTTCCCCTGCAGATTGGGGCAAAACACCACTGTTTTATTCTCACATTCACACAGTGAAAGGAACCTTGAAAGAGTTCACTGTTAGATAATTACTCATCACTGATGTGGTTAATAATTACATTAAATCAATAGCACTGTTTTATGTGCACAAATGAATGTACTGTTATTAGAAAACTGCAAACTATTTGCTCAGGCAGACTAATATTTATGTTACATAATCATCAATTCAGAACATCATCTGACAGATAATAATTACTCCCTGAGGGTGTACGAATATGAAAACACGGTAACTCTACTTATTACTAATAAGACGTTGAGCATGAATGATTACTGCTACTGTTTTTTTTTTTTACCCTGCTAATGAACATACAATTATCTAGAGATTCCAAGTAAAAGACGGATGAAAATATTATTCATATCGAGACATTTATACATCAAATTCCCAACATTCTGTTTTCAATGCAGTCATGCATTTTTATCACAAGTTTAATAGAAAAACTCAGCTCAAGACTGGTTCCTATTACCATCCAGCACTGTTCCAGTTGTGTCAGTGCTTTTTCAGGTTTGTCTTGTAATTAAACTAATAAAACTAAAAATCTGTGTACTGTATGCACTTGAATGGAAAGCTGCACAAACATATTAAATAGATCTACATCAGAGTCTTTAAAAAAGAAAAAGTTAAAAGCCAGTGTGATCCAATAACATCTAGGCTGCCTAAATAGAGAGAGAATATAACACACGTGTGTGTGGCTTTAAAATAGACGCTGTCACAAAGCAGCTTTATAGACGGATATAAATTCCAGATATGAATTGCAGATATAAATGTTAAAATCATTAATTGCATCCCTAGCAAGCAAGCCAGAGGTGACCTGTTTTGCCACATTGGTATCCTGTCTAAGATTTGTTCAAGACCCAAAAAACAGCACTCTAAATATTATACATCAAACCAGATTTTTGACCTTATAATCGGCTTCAGTTCAAAACTGCATTTTTCTTTGCAAATTAAACCTCCAGTATTACGTAAAAAAGGCAAATGACCTCACTGGCTCGCAATGGAAGTGAATAAAATTTGTATATTGACAAATAACTGGGTCATTCAACTTCTGTTGCAGGATCATGCAAGAGATTTATTTAATTTTTTTTTTTATGTGCAGCTTAAATCAGAAATAATAATATTCTAATTTGTTTCTTGTTTGTTTGATTGTTTAATCAGTCAGTAAAAGCTAATTAGTAAAAAAAAACAACAACAAAAAAAACAATCTGGCAACACATGGTGTTAGTTAGCACTATGCTGATTGTCCTGTTCGGCGGCGTGTGTGCGTCACATTAAAGCCAAAAAGTTGTGTTTATTTCGTTGCATAATATGCGTTGCTTTATTTTGTTAAAAGATTAATTTAAAAAAAATTAAAAGCAACAGAAGAAACACACACAACACACACACACACACACACACACACACACACACACACACACACACACACACACACACACAGAGAGAGAGAGAGAGAGAGAGAGAGAGAGAGAAACTAGTGTGGAAAATGTCTTGTTGACGAAAATTACCTAGGTTTATTTTCTCTCACCTGAACTGTCACCTGGCTGTTTCCTCTCTGCTGCGTTATGAAATTTTTTTATTATTTTTTTTAATGGCAGTTTCTTGTAGGTAAAACATACGACTCGATTTGCAGTAAAACGCTCAGCCGAAATCGGCGACTTTTTTTTTTTTTTTCCCCAGGAAAGCCGGCGAACCTCCCGCTTACCTGTTCCTCATACAACTGAGCAGCGTCCACCTGTCGGACAGTCACGTGGTTCAGTAAGTGCGCGCCATCACAGAGCACACACGAAACACCTGTCTTTTCTCTCGTTTCCTCGCATTTTATTATTAAATCTAGCACTTGTATCCCACAGACTGCAATGACTCACATTATCTCCCCCTCCATCATTTATAATGCATTACATTATGAAGAATGTTTCCTATCCCTACCTATGATTTATGGACTGTTTCCACGTGTTTATGTTTTTCCCCCATACCTGCTTCTAACAGTTTTCTAGAAAAAGAAAACCTCATGTTTATTTTTTATTTATTTTGTAGTCTTTCTTTCTAGAGAGGAAAACAGCGGGAACATAAATCTGAACAGTTCAGGATTAAGGGTCTGAATCAGAGCCTCTGTTTCTAGGTCTCTGTCTGTCTTTCTCTCTCAAACACACACACACACACACACACACAAATATTGTTTCAGCTGATTTTACAGCTGATTACACTGTACTATCTATTTACATGACTCATCTTTACTACACTGTTTAGCAACTGTGCATCTTCACACAATACATAACCTTAGAATGCTGTCTTTGCATGACTGCATATTTCGGCCATAATCTATTCTGAATACACAATATACAATGTTTTACCTGTCTTCTCCACTGTGCGTTGTTTCGTACATACATATATACAGTGGTGTGAAAAAGTGATTTCTTATTTTTTTGCATGTTTGTCACACTTTAATGTTTCAGATAATCAAACACATTTAAATATTAGTCAAAGATAACACAAGTAAACACATCATGCAGTTTTTAAATGAAGGTTTTTATTATTAAGGGAAAACAAAATCCAAAACTACATAGCCCTGTGGGAAAAAGTGTTTGCCCCCCCTGTTAAAACATAACTTAACTGGTTTATCACACCTGAGTTCAATTTCTCTAGCCACACCCAGGCCTGATTACTGCCACACCTGTTCGCAATCAACAACTCACTTAAATAGGACCTGCCTGACAAAGTGAAGTAGACCAAAAGAGCCTCAAAAGCTAGATATCATGCCGAGAGCCAAAGAAATTCAAAAACAAATGAGAAAGAAAGTAATTGAGATCTATCAGTCTGGAAAAGGTTATAAAGCCATTTCTAAAGCTTTGGAACTGCTGCGAACCACAGTGAGAGCCATTATCTACAAATGGCGAAAACATGGAACAGTGGAGAACCTTCCCAGGAGTGGCCGGCCGACCAAAATTACCCCAAGAGCGCAGCGACAACTCGTCCAGGAGGTCACAAAAGACTCCACAACAACATCCAAAGAACTGCAGGCCTCACTTGCCTCAGTTAAGGTGAGTGTTCATGACTCCACCATAAGAAAGAGACTGGGCAAAAATGGTTTCCATGGCAGAGTTCCAAGACAAAAACCGCTGCTGAGCAAAAAGAACATAAAGGCTTGTCTCAGTTTTGCCAGAAAACATCTTGATGATCCCCAAGACTTTTGGGAAAATACTCTGTGGACTGACGAGACAAAAATGTAACTTTTTGGAAGGTCTATGTCCCATTACGTCTGGCGTAAATGTAACACCGCATTTCAGAAAAAGAACATCACACCAACAGTAAAATATGGTGGTGGTAGTGTGATGGTCTGGGGCTGTTTTGCTGCTTCAGAATCTGGAAGACTTGCTGTGATAAATGGAACCATGAATTCTGCTGTCTACCAAAAAATCCTGAAGGAGAATGTCCGGCCATCTGTTTGTGACCTCAAGCTGAAGCGAACTTGGGTTCTGCAGCAGGACAATGATCCAAAACACACCAGCAAGTCCACCTCTGAATGGCTGAAGAAAAACAAAATGAGGACTTTGGAGTGGCCTAGTCAAAGTCCTGACCTCAATCCCATTGAGATGCTGTGGCATGACCTTAAAAAGGTGGTTCATGCTCGAAAACCCTCCAATGTGGCTGAATTACAACAATTCTGCAAAGATGAGTGGGCCAAAATTCCTCCACAGCGCTGTAACAGACTCATTGCAAGTTATGGAAAACGCTTGATTGCAGTCGCTGCTGCTAAGGGTGGACCAATCAGTTATTAGGCTTAGGGGGCAAACACTTTTTCACACAGGGCCATGTAGTTTTGGATTTTGTTTTCCCTTAATAATAAAAACCTTCATTTAAAAACTGCATGATGTGTTTACTTGTGTTATCTTTGACTAATATTTAAATGTGTTTGATTATCTGAAACATTAAAGTGTGACAAACATTAAAAAATAAGAAATCAGGAAGGGGGCCAACACTTTTTCACACCACTGTAGACTGCATACATCCCTATTTAAAATACCTACTGCACCTCCTGTACATAATACATCCACTCCCCTGTATATATCTACATCCATAGCTGTACATATTTATTCATAATTCATTTTAAACATACTGGTTACGTCCTTCTGATTAGATGTTAACTGCATTTCATTGGCTTTGTACATGTACTTTGCACAATGACAATAAAGTTGAATCTAATCTAATATTGTTACTAATGTGAAATTGGTGATATTGTTATGGAATTGAACTTGAGAATCAGTGTACAAATGTTTCTGCAAGGTGAAAATCTTGATAATAATACCAATCAGTCATTCTTAAAGCATTACACTCGTTGACCCAGATACAATCAATAACAGAATCCTAGTGGGGAGTTCCAAAGGTTCAGAGGTTAAAGTGACACAAGAATATGCCTGCAATTCGGCTGATTTACGGGAACTGTGGTAGATTAACCCTTCACATGCCTCTGTGCAGCACAGCCAGTGCATGAAGATCCCTCAGACCCAGGAACGGGTTGGTACAATCCTCCCTAAAGTAATATCAAACAGGTGTTATTCTGCTGGATACATGACTGAGCAAAGGCCTATGAGGTTCCTGTAAATGTTTTGGGTGAGAGGGGTGGGGGAACCTGTATCACAGTTTAATAAATGTATTAAAATCTGTTACTTCAGCAGCCAAACGTGAAGGGCTGAATGATTGACAGGTGAGAGAGAATAGGCCCCTCCCACCCAGAGAGTATGGCCAATTTTGCTCTCATGACTTGTCTCACTTGTCTCATGTCAGATATTCTGTGATTTATCTAGAATCTAAGCACAAGAACCATAATCTCCTTTGTAGTTAACAAATAAAACCTCTGTTGTTTGCCTCTGGTACTTTTATTATTTTTGTAGTCTCTTTGTTGGAAAGAGCATGAATTTAAATCTAAGGAGTTCGGGTTTGAAGGTCTCACTTAGTCATAGAGCAAACAGTTTTTCTGGGAAATGAATGTGTCTCCTTCTGGGTCTCTCTCTCTCGCTCTCTCTCTCTCTCTCTCTCACACACACACACACACACACACACACACACACACACACACACACACACACACACACACACACACACACACACACAGACAGACAGAGCATGTAAATAAATTTTTAATTGATCAGCAAGCTAAAATCAGTGTATAATGCTTGTCAGGTGGAAATATTCATCTTTCACAGTTTCAAAAAATTTGCAAAGAGATCAAAGGTTAAATTGACACAACAAGATACCTGCAGTCCGGCCGATTTACGGGAACTGTGCTGGATTTAACCCTTCACATGCCTCCAGGAGCGGGTCAGCACCATCCTACCAGATACAACACCAAACAAGAGTTAATATGGTGGATACATGACTGGGCAAAGGCCTGTGAGGTTCCTGTAAATGTTTTGGGTGAGAGGGGTGGGGCGACCCCTGTATCACAGTCTGATCAAACAGATCTCAGAAAAATGCCATAAATAAATAATATAGTTAATATAGAAATTTACTTCTAGAAAAAACAACACTTTAATGCAGGTTTTACCAACAGAAAAATGTATTTATATTTAACAACTGCTTTAGTAAAAGTTTTATAAACAAAAAAAAAGTCTTATTGATTTTAACCGATTTTATTGATTTAATAAAAATTACAAGCAGAATAAATACATATGCACCTCAATTGTATCTAAGAAAAATTAAAACAATAACTCCTGCAATCTGCAATAATTTATAAAGAGGCAACACTATGTTAATAAATAATTTAGAAAGAAATATATCCAATATAAGATGAGGAAATCTACCTTGTTCTCTTTAAATTAAAGAATTATAGCTAGTTTGGGGAAATGTTCAGGTCCTTGCAAATCTCTTTAAAAGTATAAATGTACTTCACAGATTTTTTTTACAAGTGAGCAGATTTGTTGTGTGTGTGTGTGTGTGTGTGTGTGTGTGTGTGTGTGTGTGTGTGTGTGCGTGCGCGTGTGCGTGTGTGTGTGTGTGTGTGTTTAAACTTTGCGTATTGCACAATATAATGTAGAGCCAAAGCAGTGAGGAGTAAATACCGGGATTGAGCTTATCTCTAAAAGTTTGTTTTTTCTATTCTGTTGAAACACCACTGCACCTCGTCCAATCACTAACTCCCCCAATGTCAGTGTTTCATAATCACAGAGAGGGAAAGGTTTTCTGTAGCTGGTGTGTGTAAGGTTGGTATAAAAGCTGTGAGACTGCTTGATAACACACACATCCTCAGACTGATTTCGGACCAGCAGGCAGGATGCATGTAGACCTGGTGTGGCTGACGGCTGCGCTTCTATCTTTTCCCTTGCTTACACTATGTGACCCTCTGTGAGTACACACACACACACACACACACACACACACACACGGTCAGACAGTAACTTAGCAGTGCATCAATTCAGTTGTACTTTTTATATTATTCATACTATTTCATATTATTCAAACGTATGATGTTTCTCACTTTATTTATTTTGTTTCATGTGTAGTGCATGTGTTTTTATTTTTCACACACGATCAAATTGTTTACATTGTTAAATGAGCGTCTTTACTTGAGCTTAGACAATAACGTTTAAATGTACATTTACATTCTTTTCACACACAGTTTTGATCTTGAAAGTATTTTATTGATTATAATTCAAGGTATAGTTAGAAAAGTTATCATTATTGTGCACAAGGAGAAAAAGTGAACAAAGAGAAATTTAGCTTTACATTTGTTAGAGGATTGTTCCCCATTTTCTCCTCATTTTAGTCACCTGCCAAATCCCACCCACTAGCTGACTGTGCACCCATGTTATATAACAGCTACCAAATGTGGAGGGCTGAACTACTGATTCTGCTGCATCACACACTTTACATGAGCTCTTGAGCTAGTGTTGCTGTGATTGACAGATGAGAGAGAGAATAAGCCCTTCCCACAATGAAAGCATGGACAATTATGCCCTATTGATGTCGGAACTCCAAATCTACTGATGAAAGGAAGGGCATCTGTTGCACCACTCGGATGTCAGATGTGCTATTA
This sequence comes from Hemibagrus guttatus, assembly GCA_033459395.1. Classification (NCBI taxonomy): domain Eukaryota; kingdom Metazoa; phylum Chordata; class Actinopteri; order Siluriformes; family Bagridae; genus Hemibagrus; species Hemibagrus guttatus. Next base: position 17,046,822 of record JAUCMX010000025.1, on the reverse strand, counting down.
GTGTTTAAAGTGTTTTATCTGAAACATGCACAAAGGTTGATGATGAAAGATGAAGATTTTAAAAGAACTTTTTCCTTAATGTCATAACAGCAATGTCATGGTGGCCCCGAACCTGCTGAGGGTGGGCACGCCTGAGAAAGTGTTTGTGGAAGCACAGGATTATAGTGGAAATAACATCCCTGTGAGGATCAGTGTGAAGAATCACCCAAAGAAAACTTCAGAACTGACCTCTGAATCAGTCACCCTCACTGCTGCTAACAACTACCAGGCAATTGTAGACATAAAGGTGGGTTCTCTGAGATTACCGGACAAAATCAACATTATCCATGCAGGTCAATTTTTTTTTTTCAATAAGGGATACCCCATATTATTATTTACATTTCCACTTTAAGGAGCGGATAATGAAATACAGTGTAACACAATGTAAGGTGTGGACTGAGCTGTATTTTAACCAGGGGTTCACAAATAGGTTCTTTTTGCTACCCCTTCCACTGCAAATTATTACTAATAGTTATTGCTTTAACAACGCGATTTGTGATGATTACAATAATAACAATAAAATCGCTGACCCCAGTGTCACAGCTACCCCGGACATTTCCAAAAATGTCCACTGGAGGGCGAGCTAGTACACCTTTTTGAACTTCATGATGCTGTTGCGTTTTCCATTTACCTCGGATCATGCTCATCTATTGTGTTTTAGTTCATCAGTCACCTTATTCAGGTTTCTGGGGTTTACTGTTTCTTTGTTTTACATCTATTGACGTTACCAGGTGTTTTTGTTTTGTTTTGTCATTCATAGTCTCTTGCTCCTAGTAATTAGTTTGTTTTGTTCACTTTTGTGCAATTAAAAAAAATATTTTGTACTTGCATTCACCTTCATTTTGTGACACCCAGTCCATGCTTCACTTTAACAGCTACTGTTTTAAATCAACTGTCAAAACAACAAAACATTTGAGATTATATACATAAAAACATCAAAATATTTCAGGAATTTAGTCTGAAACAGAATGCATTTTAGGTGGTGTGGAGTAGCTTATTCATTTGTATAGTTGTTAAACACTAGAATTAAGTGTGTCATTTTCTTTTGGTTCAGATTCCTGACAATAAGGACTTCTTCAGCGATGATCCACTGGAGAAGCAGTATGTGTATCTGCAGGCCGAGTTTCCTTCTAAAGTGCTCGAGAAAGTGGTCCTAGTATCGTTTCAGTCTGGCTTCATGTTCATTCAGACAGACAAGAGCATCTACACACCTGGAACAACAGGTAAAACACTCAACATATATTTTTCTTCAAAATGAGTATATCAATACATAATTTCATGTACATATATCCTTAGTTTATTTCTTTATTTATTTAAGCTTTCATCAGAGTCAAAATGATTTTTTTCATGGCAGAAATCTTGTTCATTCTGGGTATCCTAATGCAAGGCAAATTAATCATTTTTCTCCCAGTTAATTACAGAATCTTCCCAATGACTCCTGATCTGCAGCCTGTTGACAAGAGTGTAGGAATCTATGTGGAAACCATAGTAAGTGCTCAAACAGCTCAGCTGGGGTTTTATCCACTCAATAGTTTCTAACTTTTTCTGTTATTTCATCATGAAGTAAAAATACTGTATATTCTGATTTTCTGATCTGCTTATCCATCCATTATGTATTTTCTGAAAGATATCTGAATGATATCACAATTATTTTTTACCTTTTCCCCCAAGAATTCTCAAGGAATCACAATTAACAGGGATACAATCTTTCCTAAGGAAGGGACCATAAAAGGGTCATACAGCATCCCTGAAGTTGCCAAGTTAGTCCACTGCATTAATGCTTGTGATATGAAAGTGTTAGACAACAGTCATTACTGATTGAATTATGTTTGCATAATTATTATATATTGTTATACTATATTATAGTGTATTAAATGATATCCTTTTTTGAATAGATCTGGAATATGGACTATAGCGACTCGGTACAAAAACACCCCACAGAAGAACTTCACTGCTGATTTTGAAGTTAAAGAATACGGTAAGATTTATAATTCAACTACAAAACAGCTCTACTTTTGGTTTGTCTACATGTGTGTTTAAATGTTGCTTTTCACTTTGCAGTGCTACCGAGCTTTGAGGTAGTGTTAAAACCATCCAAGCCTTTTTTCTATGTGGATGATGAGGAACTCAGTGTTGATATAACTGCCAAGTAAGTAGAACGTGACAAAGACATTAAGTTACTCTAATCCAACTCTGTGCATGATCTAACTTTTGTGAATTATATAAAGGTACCTGTTTGGAAAAGATGTGAATGGTGCTGCGTTTGTGGTGTTTGGCGTCAAGACTGATGACTCTAAAACCACCCTGCCTGCCTCTTTAACCAGAGTACAGGTAAGTTCCACATTCCACATTATAACATCTGTGAGGAAATAATCACTGATTCATTCACTCCCTTCTGTGAATGAAAAAACCCAAAGTAGGCAAGGCCTAAACCTTGTAAATTATTCATTTCTTAATATTACACAGAAAAAAACCTCCCTGTTGATCCCAGTTCTGATATGCACCTCTAGCCTCTACCAGAGGACTCTTCACTCTTTTGACAGGGATAATTGTATATTACTGCTACTACTTATGTTCGGTATTTTATGTTGCATATAGATCATTAATGGAGAGGGACATGCCAAGCTCACTAAAGAAATGATCAAACGCTCCTTCCCTAATATTCATCAACTGGTCGGAAGCACTTTGTACATTTCAGTCAGTGTTTTAACTGAGACTGGTAAGACCCCAGCAAGTGTGTGTGTGTTTATTTATATTGATCTACATTGCCACATTATATAATGCAATCTGACTCCTTTGTCATTTATCATTAATAATGTTTCAGGCAGTGAAATTGTTGAAGCAGAGAAGGGGGGCATTCAAATTGTGACATCACCCTACACCATCCAGTTCAAGAGAACCCCCAAATTCTTCCATCCTGGAATGTCTTTCGATGTCACAGTAAGCATGCCTTTATAGCTCTTTACAATCTTGACAAGACTGACAAGAGACTTAATAATTTTCTGGGGAACTAAATAATATGTGTATAAAATTAGAGTTGATGTGTTACTATTATTAAATGTAATAAACATCAATTATATTATATGTAGCCTTTTATTAGATATTATTATAATCTCATTGCTAATCTCAATTAACACCAATTACCAATTACAATTTATGTCTGATCTGGATATGAAAAGGTTTATGTGACCAATCCGGACCAGTCACCTGCTGAAAATGTGAATGTGCTGATCACACCTGGTGACGTTTTGGGTGTAACCAAGAGTAATGGCATGGCCAAGGTCACATTGAACACCCAGGGCGATAATAAGCCTCTACAAATCACTGTGAGTCATGTAAAATAGGCTTTCAACTTGTGTTTATGGATTAAAAAATAATTACACTGGAATAGTACTTATAAGCAAACATAAAAGTCCCAGCTTATAAAAAATCACAGGCCAAGCTGGTTGAACTTGTAAATCATATTTTTCAGTTGCTAAGTTATTTTCCAGATTCCTTATTAATTGACTAATGTTTGCATTACAGTTGCATTATTTGGCTGGTGTTTTGGAAGCTGGTAGATGGATCAAGATAATTTTTTCCGCAGTGATGAATTTCAAAAGTAGGAAAGCATTCTGGAAATTTACTAAAATGAACTAAAATGGTTCTGCTATGTACACAGGCAAGAACTACAGTCGAAGGCATAGCACATGAAAGACAAGCTGAAAACAAGATGACTGCCCAACCTTACACCACCAAAGGAGGCTCAAGTAATTACCTACATATGAGTTTAAATGCTGCAGAATTGAAAATCGGTGAACAGATGAACATCGATGTAACCTTCAAAATCACTGAGTCCGATCAAGATTTAACTTATCTGGTTGGTATTTCTTACATATACATTTAAAGATCTTGGTGCTATTGTGAAGTAGTTCTACTGGCTTGTGTAATAATAATGCAAAATCTTTGCCTAACCATAAAACCTAAACTGAACTTTGGTAACTAAAAATGCTTTGTTTTTTATTAAATAAAATAACTGGGTTTTCTCTTTGGTCAGATCCTTAGTAAAGGGCAGATTGTGCAAAAGTACAAGTTTAAAAGAAAGGGGCACTTCGTGGCAACTCTGTCTCACCCCGTCACCAGGGACCTGGTTCCTTCTTTTCGAGTGGTTGCTTATCTTCACATAGGATCCTCCGAAGTTGTGTCTGACTCCATCTGGGTCGATGTGAAGGACACATGCATGGGAACGGTAGGCAATCTGATTAAAATATTAAAATATTATACTGAATAGTATCATGTTCACTATTCATTAAGTAATTGTAAGGAGTGTAAATTGTAGGGAGTCTACATAAAGAAACACACACGCACAATATATATTTATATGTATATGTATATGTATATGTATTAATTGGGGGGAGGGTAGCTTGGTGGTTAGCACATTTGCCTCACACCTCCAGGGCTGGGGGTTCGATTCCCACCTCTGCCATGTGTGTGTGTGGAGTTTGCATGTTCTCCCCATGCCTTGGGGGATTCCTCCGGGTACTCCGGTTTCCTCCCAAGGTCCAAAGACATACATTGTAGGTTGATTGGCATCTCGAAATTGTCCGTAGTGTGTGAATGAGAGTGTGTGTGTGCCCTGCAATGGGTTGGCACTCCGTCCAGGGTGTATCCTGCCTTGATGCCCAATGACGCCTGGCACAGGCTCCACTTGACCCGAGAATAGATCGGATAACCGGTAGACAATGAATGAATGAATATATATCATATAATATCATATAATGTCATGTGTAATATATATGTTAAAATATATATTAAGATTGTGCTATAAGTTATGTGTTGTGCAAAGATGCATAATGGATATGGTATATTAAAAAGTAAGTAAGTAAACAAATTAACAGTGCACTGTGATCAGCTGTTCTGTGTGGAAACTAATCTGTAGGGAAGAAGCTATTCCTCAGTGTGTTTGTGCGGGCACTGAGGCACCGGTAGCACCTTCCTGGAGGAGGGGTAAATAGTCCATGATTAGGGTGAGAGGTGTCTTTGATAATGACATTTGCCCTCTGCAGACAGCGTTTCTTGTAAATGGTGCTTTATGATTTTGATGGTATGTAGCCAGTATTAATGATTCGTTGGGCAGGTTCCCAGACTGAGATGCAGTTTGTGATGATGCTCTCAATGAGAGAGTGCTAAAAGTTCACCAGAATAGTGGAGCACCGATGGGCCTTTTAAGTCTCCTCAGAAAAAAAGGTGTTGTGCACCTTCGTGACCAGAAAGGAGGAGTTCAGGGACCAGGGGAAGTCCTCAGATATGTAGACCCCAAAGAACTTAAAGTTGGGTTCATGACTGACAGCAGCTCTGTTGATGTGAATGGGAGTGTGGGTGTGATTCCCAGCATGTCTGATGTCTACAACGTCCTCCTTTCTTTTCCTGGTGTTAAGTTACAGGTTATTGTACCTACACCATGCCACTAGGTCCTGAATCTCCTCCCTATAAGCCATCCCATCTTTACGTATGTTCAGGCTTATCACCTTGGTGTCATCTGCAAATTTGATAATGCTATTGGCTGGCATACACAGGTATGCAGTCGTAGATAAAGAGGGAGTACAAGAGAAGAGACAATGCACATCCCTGGGGAACACGAGTGTTGAGGGTGAGACTGGAAGAGGTGAGGTTGTCCAGTCTGACAGACTGTGGTCTGTTTGTCCAGGGTCCAGTTACAGAGAGGAGTATTGATGCCAAGCTGTTTAAGCTTCAAGATTAGCTTGGTCAGGTTGACTGTGTTGAATGCTGAACTAAATTCAGTGAACAGCATCCTGGCATAAGTGTTGTCCAGGGGTTGTCATGGTGAGCCAGAGCAGAATGAAGCACTGTGGAGATGGCATCCTCTGTTGACCTCTTGGGGCCATAAGCAAACTTTTGTGGATCCAGAGTGGGAGGCAGACAGGCTTTGAGGTGGGTGAGGACCAGTCTTTCAAAGCACTTAGCTATGACAGGGGTGAGTGCAACAGGAAGAAAGTCACTGAGTGACATTGCAGTAGAGTGCGTGAAGACCCCCGCTAGTTGCTTTGCACAAGCTCTAAACACTCTGCCAGAGATGCCATCAGTGCCAGCTGCTTTCATCACATTCATCCTGCTTAGAGTAGGAGAGTGTGGCTGTCTGCTCTTTTCGAAACAAGAATGGAAGTGGTTGAGATTGTCTGGGAGTAAGGCAGAGCTGGTTGGAGTTTGGAGTAAGGCAGGAGACATTGTCTACAAAAATGCACAAAACCCCAGCTTTGTTTTTACCTGTGGCTGCTGCTTCTCTATCAGCCCTGAAGATAGTGCACCCCTCTAGCTCCAGCACACTGTTTAGGATGCCAAATTTAAGAGAAGACCATTATTTTGCAGTTTGTTATCTCTGAATGAAAATTCTGAGCTCATCCAGTTTGTTCACAAATGACTGCACATTGGCATGGAAAACACTTGGTAGCGCTGATCGATGTGAATTTATCCTCATCTTAGCCCATAGCTCTCCGCATCTCCCCTGTCTTTGTTTATGACCTCTGCGCCGGCATCAGACTCTTCCATTTGGAACAAAAGGTTTGCTTCTTCCTTAGAAGCTCCGGTGTTAGCTGGTCTAACTCAAAAACGTAGTTTGAAACAGAGTTTGTGTGCGCGTAATTGATATTAAGTAGCAACTGTCTGTCATATGTCAAAATAACCACTAATACAATACAACCAGGTAAATAACCACTAATACAATACAACCAGGTAAATAACCACTAATACAATCCATCCAGGTAAATAACCACTAATACAATCCAATCAGGTAAATAACGACTAATACAATACAACCAGGTAAATAACCACTAATACAATACAACCAGGTAAATAACCACTAATACAATACAACCAGGTAAATAACCACTAATACGATAAATCTGGAGAAACGCTGAGCCTCGCAATGTATATGTGCCTTCATCTTGGTGATGAGAATATATAAATGGACAAATGCCCATAGTCAAAATCAAGAAGAGTGAAGATTATCACTCTTCTACTCACTCACTACTAAAGCAGAGGTAGCTCAAGTGGTAGCACCTTAGCCAAGCCCATAACCTTCCTTGCATCGGCACACTGCGTTATGTCTGACCCCAGCTTCCAAAGCTGGGATAAGTGAAGGAAGAATTTCACTGTGCTCTAATGTATATGTGAGAAAAATAAAGGGTTCTTCTTGAATGGAATGTTCAACAATCACATTTGGGGGTGATATAAAACTGCTAGCCAGTCTTGCATAATATTTTCACATGCAATTAAAGAATAACCTCCATTTTTTCTTTTCCAAAATTTGCACCACATTCTAGTGAGTTTTCCAAACACACTGTGCTATATGAGATACTTTTAGACACCACTTTCCCAGGAATTTATATACTCATTTTCCATTCATCAGCACTTAACTAGCTAACTAGCTTGCCATAAACTATTACATTGTTTGCTACCATGTTTTACCCTTTTTAGTTTCCAGGGCAATCAGCATATTTGTCCTGTGGGTCAGATATAGAATTTGTTCACTCATGATATATTTTGTTTCTCTGTATTCTTTTTTTTTCCTTTATGTTATGTTATTTAGCTGGAACTGGATGTAAAGGAGAGTTTAAATGTCAAAAAGGTATTTGAGCCTGGTGATGGCTTTCATCTAATAGTTACTGGAGATCCAAAAGCCAAGGTTGGTCTGGTAGCTGTGGATAAAGGTGTCTTTGTCCTCAACAAGAACAGACTCACACAGAGCAAGGTGAATAATACCTGGCAAGGTTTGAAATTCTCTTATTCATGTTGTATTTTGTGGTTTTATGTTTGGTTTATTTAGGAATTAGGAAAAGGCACAAGAATGTTCAAAAGAGTGTTCCCAGTGGGACCCAGCTACTCTAACTTTGCTAGGGAAAACATATACAGAACATATTTACAGTAACAATATTTCTTTTTTGTAACAATCTTTTATTCTATCTACAGATCTGGGACATTATTGAGAAGCATGACACCGGCTGTACAGCAGGGAGTGGTAAAGACAGTATGGCGGTTTTCTATGATGCCGGTCTACTGTTTGAGTCTGATAAACTAGGAGGAACCAGTGAAAGAACAGGTAAAGTATACATTTAATTATAAATTACACATTTATAGCATCATGCTATAATAGATAAATAATCAACAGTGACTGGAGAAATGAAGCAGTTACTGTTACCATCAGAAATACATCCCCAAGAGTTTCATTCTGCTAATACAACAGCAATTTCCCAACAATTAAAATGAATAATTATTAAAGAATCACAATCCATACTTTTTAACCCATTTACAGTTAAATGTATCACTATGTTAAACTATGTTAGAGCAGCTGTAAGCATTTGTTCTCTCACCAGCCTCTCTTTTACATAATAAAAAATAAAACAAACCGAAAAAAAACAGCTTCATGTTAAAAACATAGCTTCAGCTGTCATGTCAGAGTTCCTCTGTCCTGCATCGCAAAACAGAGTTACAGCTTCACTTCTGACTGTTGCAAAGTGCTGACACACGAGGCTCCTTCTATATATGTTAAACACCTCCTCAATGAAAAATTCACAATATCAGTAATTACATCATATGGCCAAAAGTTTGTGGATACTTGAACATCATGCCCACCTGTGGTTCTTTTGTTTTAAAAGATAGAATCATGTAGTTCTATAGGATGTCTTTGTGTGCAGTTGTATTATAATTTCCCTGAATTGGATATAAGTAACCCAAACCACAACTACCCACTCTGATATTAACTAGAACGCCAACTGTAGCCCAAGTCTTTTCGCCAAACACAAGTGTCTGACCTCAATCTTCACAAAGTTCTTGTGGCTGAATGGATAAATCCCCACAGCCATGCTCCAAAAGCTAGTGAAAACCCTTCCCAGAAGGAATAGCAAAGAAGGATCAAATCTGGAATATCATGTACAACAAGCACATATTGTGTGATGATAAAGGTGTCCATAAATATTTGGCCATTTAATTTTGGGTTTTTCGTTGTTAAATGACAGGGATAGATTCTGTGGACTATCTCTCAAGCGCCTGTGCATGAGCTGATACTATGGAAATGATACAAAATTAGAGCAAGTAAATACAGTAAATATAAACTTGTGATTTGCAGCTGAAACACAAAATTAACATTTCACCAATCAAAGAATCCTGAATTGAACAGTGCTGTGATACAAACTGTTAATATATTTCAGATGTACAACAGGAATATGGGGGGAAAACTACAGGTTTGTACTTCAGCTACAAGCCATTTCATTTCAAGAATTTTCCTTCTTTTAATAGCTCCTGAGTGTCCTGCCCCACTGAAGAGAAAACGGAGAGCAGAGACTCTGGTCCAGATTACCCAAACGCTGCGTAAGAAACTAGACTTTTTATTCACCAATTTTGTTCAGGTGTCATTAATTTCAATCTTGCTACATATTTTCTGTAAATAGAAAAGAAGTAGAGAGTCAGGCAGGTACACAGACAGATAGATCTATGGGGGAGGGGTTATGGGTGGATCCTCAGAGCAATCTTAACCACAGATTTCTCATCACTAATTATCACCCTTTTCCATTTTTCCTAAGTTTCTAAATACACCAGTCAACAGAGGAAATGCTGTTCAGACGGTCTGAGGCAGAATAGGCTGGGCTACACATGTGATCGAAGAGCTTCATTCATTTTGGATGGTAAAGAGTGTATCCAGGCCTTCCTGGACTGTTGTAATGAGATCCAAAATCGCAAGGACGAGGAGAAACAGTTGTTGATTTTGGCTCGCAGTAAGTACCCATTTTGTCATTTATTTTTATTACAGTTGTTAAAGGTTTCTAAAAAAAAAAAAAACAAAGTAATTGTTAGCTTTACAGCAAAAATTGTCCAAGACTTTCAACTGATGAATGCTTTGATTGGCCTAATTGATTAGGCTAAATGTGTCGTAACATAGTTGGCCAGTCCAGTACTTTACTACAGACAAAATTTAGCCATAGCCATAGTTTATCCATAGTCTTTATCATAGTTATGCCTGTAGAAATAAGAAAATCTTATTTGGTCAACTGCATGAAAAATAAAAGTGATAAATTGTTAAATCGATAAGTGAATATTTGCGTCTTGTCTAAGGCATGATTTAATATAAATTTGTTCAGGTGAAGATGATGATGATGATTTCATAAGCTCTGATGAAATTGTCACCCGCACTCAATTCCCTGAGAGCTGGCTGTGGGAGGACATAGACCTGCCAGACTGCCCAAAAAATGTACCATGGTAAATGCAATAATCTGAGATTCTTGTTTGCAAAGCATTCTGAAAGTAAATGGTATAACTGATCTGTTTTCCCTTTCATTGAAGTCGTACAACAAGCCGCACATTGGAAAAAAACTATCTAAAAGACTCTATTACTACCTGGCAAATCCTAGCCATCAGTCTCTCTAAAACCCATGGTCAGTGTTGCATCCTCTTTGCAGATCTAAAATATCTTGATTTTATCAATGATCATATTTTAAAAATCTGAAATAGATACCTGCAAGGTCTGGCATATGATGGCGAATATTAAAATACATTGCTCTTTCCCTGTAGGCATCTGTGTAGCTGAGCCCTATGAAATAACAGTGAAAAAAGATTTCTTTGTGGATCTCAAGTTACCTTACTCAGCAGTCCGCAATGAACAACTAGAAGTCAAGGCTATTTTACATAACTTCTCCTCTAGGAAACAGAAGGTATTTTTAATATTTTCCACAGTTCAAGATATTTTTTCCCTCAAAATATGTTTCAGTACAGGAAGAAGGTTTTTGCAGAATTTTCAGTTGCTGTTTCAAGGGTTCTCACTTCGATCCTGAGCTCAGACTAATGTCCAGTGGAATTTCTGTTTTTGTTCTCCAACTGGGTTGTATGCATTGTTCACACTGAAGACATCTGTCTGACTTCCTTTTCCCACCAGGTGCGTGTGGAATTCATTGAGACAGAGCATATTTGTAGTGTAGCCAGCAAAAAGAAGAAATATCGTTCCACAGTTAACATTGACGCTGATTCCACCATTTCCATCCCATATGTGATTATTCCCATGGAATTAGGGGAGTATCACATAGAGGTTCTGGCTTCTAGTTCATCACTTCATGATGGAGTACGGAAAACCCTGAAGGTGGTGGTGAGTATGAGCAGATTATATATGAGTGATTCTCCCAGACAGAATTAGCTAAATCCCTTAACAGGAAATGGGCAGAATTTTAAAGGACTGGTTACATGTAGCTGAAGAAAACATAGAAATGCATGAACTGTCTGATGCATGATACTACGATGCAATCAAATGCACTGCTTTGATAAACGTAAGCTCTTTTTTTTCCCCTTGCTCAGTCAGAAGGTGTGCTAACTGAACTCCCAGTAAAAAATTTGGAATTAAATCCCACTAAAGCACCTGGTGAGATCTTCTATATTTTATAATTAAGCAACAGTAAACACTTCATGTTATTTCTACCTATTTATCAGCATTTGTTCTACACATACTGATTTTCCATTTTTGCATGCATAAATAAGTTTTCATTTCTCTTGCTCTTTCTATGTGTTTTGGAATAGGTGGGGTCCAGTTTTTGCATTTGAAGACTGATATACCACCTGGGCAGGTTCCAAACACTCCTGCACAAACTTACATCACTGTGGCTGGTAAGAACAAACTCAAACACATCAATATAGGCCAATAAGGACCAATTCGGGTTTGGGCCCATTTTCATTATCATCATCATATAGTCATACATAGTGGGATAGCTTCATCTCTTTAAGAGGACAAAGTTGTTACCAGCTTCACAGTTATGGGCCAGACCCTGCAGTACAATTTATTTTTTCAAGAAATAAGAAAGATCTAAGAAGTTGTTACAGGGAGGTGTCTGGGCTATTTTTCTTCATAGTTTGAAACCAGAAAAGCTCTTCTCCATGACATGTGTGCTTTCAAGTCCCACTGCCTACTGCACTACACACTGCACTACACACAGTCCATCTACACAATCTTGCTGAAGGGTGAACAGATTCATTAAGGAAGATTTGTTTTTGAATGAATATACAACCTGTTCTGATCCAGGAACATGCAGGTATGTGCAAACTATGGAAGCTGATAAAACCAAGCAACAGAGGTTTGGTCACTGCACTTAAACCTGATCCCAAATAAGTAAAAAAAAAAAAAAAAAAAAACACTTCAGCTGTCCAGTTATGGTGAGCTTGTAGCCACTGCAGCCTCAGTCGTCTGTTCTTGGCTGACAAAAGTAGAACCTAAAGTAGTCTTCAGCTGTCCTGCAAAGTTCAACATGTTTCTTATTCTGCTCACCACAATTGTACTGAGTGGTTATCTAAATTACTGAGGTCTTTCCATAGGACCAGCAAGGCCATTCTCTATTATTGCCTCATCTACTAGACATTTTTCATCTGTAGATCTGCCACTGACTGTATTATATTTTACTGCACCATTCAAAGTAAGTTATTGGAGATCATCAGTTAAAGAAATACTCGACAAACATGTATGACACCAACAATTATTGCAAGGTCAAAATCAGTGAAATCTTTTTTTCCCCCAATTCTGAACATTACCTGAAGCTGTTGGCTTGTATCTGCATGGTTTTGTGCATTGCACTGCTGCCATACAGTCAGGTGATTAGATACTTATACAGTGGGGCAAAAAAGTATTTAGTCAGCCACCAATTGTGCAAGTTCTCCCAGTTAAAAAGATGAGAGAGGCCTGTAATTTTCATCATAGGTACACTTCAACTATGAGAGACAGAATGAGAAAAAAAAAAATCCAGAAACTCACATTGTCTGATTTTTAAAGAATTTATTTGCAAGTTATGGTGGAAAATAAGTATTTGGTCACCTACAATAAAGCAAGATTTCTGGCTCTCACAGACCTGTAACTTCTTCTTTAAGAGGCTCCTCTGTCCTCCACTCGTTACCTGTGTGTACTAATACCTCGTTGTATTAATGGCACCTGTTTGAACTCGTTATCAGTATAAAAGACACCTGTCCACAACCTCAAACAGTCAGACTCCAAACTCCACTATGGCCAAGACCAAAGAGCTGTCAAAGGACACCAGAAACAAAATTGTAGACCTGCACCAGGCTGGGAAGACTGAATCTGCAATAGGTAAGCAGCTTGGTGTGAAGAAATCAACTGTGGGAGCAATTATTAGAAAATGGAAGACATACAAGACCACTGATAATCTCCCTCGATCTGGGGCTCCACGCAAGATCTCACCCTGTGGGGTCAAAATGATCACAAGAACGGTGAGCAAAAATCCCAGAACCACACGGGGGGACCTAGTGAATGACCTGCAGAGAGCTGGGACCAAAGTAACAAAGGCTACCATCAGTAACACACTACGCCGCCAGGGACTCAAATCCTGCAGTGCCAGACGTGTCCCCCTGCTTAAGCCAGTACATGTCCGGGCCCGTCTGAAGTCTGCTAGAGAGCATTTGGATGATCCAGAAGAGGATTGGGAGAATGTCATATGGTCAGATGAAACCAAAATAGAACTTTTTGGTAAAAACTCAACTTGTGGTGTTTGGAGGAGAAAGAATGCTGAGTTGCATCCAAAGAACACCATACCTACTGTGAAGCATGGGGGTGGAAACATCATGCTTTGGGGCTGTTTTTCTGCAAAGGGACCAGGACGACTGATCCGTGTAAAGGAAAGAATGAATGGGGCCATGTATCATGAGATTTTGAGTAAAAACCTCCTTCCATCAGCAAGGGCATTGAAGATGAAACGTGGCTGGGTCTTTCAGCTTGACAATGATCCCAAACACACCGCCCGGGCAACGAAGGAGTGGCTTCGTAAGAAGCATTTCAAGGTCCTGGAGTGGCCTAGCCAGTCTCCAGATCTCAACCCCATAGAAAATCTTTGGAGGGAGTTGAAAATCCGTGTTGCCCAGCGACAGCCCCAAAACATCACTGCTCTAGAGGAGATCTGCATGGAGGAATGGGCCAAACTACCAGCAACAGTGTGTAAAAACCTGGTGGACACTTACAGAAAACGTTTGACCTCTGTCATTGCCAACAAAGGGTATATAACAAAGTATTGAGATGAACTTTTGTTATTGACCAAATACTTATTTTCCACCATAACTTGCAAATAAATTCTTTAAAAATCAGACAATGTGATTTTCTGGATTTTTTTTTCTCATTCTGCCTCTCATAGTTGAAGTGTACCTATGATGAAAATTACAGGCCTCTCTCATCTGTTTAACTGGGAGAACTTGCACTTTGGTGGCTGACTAAATACTTTTTTGCCCCACTGTATGAAAGTGTAGGTGTGCAAGTGTGTCTAATAAAGTGCTCAGTGAGTGTATATACACATATAGAATGGTAGAAAGAGGAGGTTTACTCCCTTTTCTCTGCAGCTTTTTATCTGCTTTATGATGAACTCAACACTGAGAGTAGGTGGAAACACTCATAGTCCATGTCTCATTATTATTTTGCAATTATATTGTCCTTTTCAGACTATAATTAGACAGTATAATACATAATAATGTCTGCCGCAGCAGGCGTTGCCTGTTTATAAGTTTTAACAACAATCTTGCTATTCATATATTTGCCTGCAGGTCAGGAGGTGAGTCAGACAATTGAGCAGGCCATCAGTGGAGATTTCATGGGGCGCTTGATTGTACAACCACATGGCTGTGGAGAACAAAACATGATCTTCATGACATTGCCTCTAATTGCCACACACTACTTAGATACCACCAACCAGTGGGAAAGAGTTGGCCTGCAGAGACGTGGTGAGGCTATCAAGCATATCCAGACAGGTGAGAAAACTCTTCCCCTACACTATACAGCAAATGTAAAGGTCTTTTGCTCTGCTTTGCAATATTTCCCACATTAATATTGCTTACTTCTTTTCTTTTTAATACAGAATTCTTTCTGGTAACTGAATAAGCCTTAAAAGACCATAGGTTGATCATGGTGAATACTAGACCTGTGAGGCATTAACACTGCCTGTTGTGCCACTGAGTCATGCTAGAAGATTGGGCTCTAACTTTATTTTATTGGGCTGATAGTGTTTCTGGTGCTCAGAATGTATACAGAGTATGTCAGTATTATCTAGATCCACAGTTTGGAGCTATTATATGTTCCTGACATTAGTTTATATCTTTTTGAGGTGCTATTAATAAAATGGTTGACATTTGTATTTTTTTTATTTTATTTTATTTTATTTTATTTTATTTTTTATTTTATGCAAAAGTCTTCCCTATTTGCACTGCTTAGACTAAGAAAATTAACCTTTCTTATCACCCTCTTTTAGGATATGAACGAGAGCTTACATTTCGTAAAAATGATGGTTCTTATGGTGCGTGGATTCATACACCTAGCAGCACATGGTAAAAGAGACCAATTAATTTTTGGGTAATTCTTCTTTCCATTCTTACACAACATTCAATCCTAGGTCATATGTTGACTGCTTGTTTTTTTCTGTGTTAAAGGTTGACAGCATACGTGGCTAAAGTCTTTGCTCTGGCCAGTGACCTCATTACCATAAATGAAGACATTCTTTGCAGTGCTCTCAAGTGGCTAAATCTGAATGCACAGATGCCAGACGGCTCATTTAAAGAAAACGCCCCAGTCTATCATGCCGAGATGGTTGTAAGTTGAGCATATATTTATTATATTTCTTAAATTAGTGACATCTATAAAAATCCTCACATCAACCATTTTTGAGAAATCTTGTGTACTTAAGTGCACTGTAAAGAATTCTCTGTGCTATTCCAGGGTGATGTACGAGGGAAAGATGCTGATGCATCTCTGACAGCATTTGTCTTGATTGCCCTGCAAGAAGGAAACCATCTTTGTGCTAAATCAGTCGGAGTATGTGAACTTATATCACGCCATATATCTGCATATGTAATGGTCCAAAGCAATCAAGCACACAGACCAGCTTTTGTAGAATTCTGTCTATAATTCTACATCTTTCTGTCATTTAGAGTCTTCCAGAGTCTTCCAGGAAGGCCACTGAGTATTTGCAAAACAGACTTCCCTCTTTGACCAATCCATATGCAATTGCAATGTCTTCCTATGCCTTGGCCAATGCTGGCAAGTTTAACAAACAGCGCCTGCTGCAAGCTTCCTCTGAAGGTCAGTAACTCTTAAAATTGTATTAATTCAGTCCTAAAGAAAGCACATTTCAATTTCATTCTATATATCTCATGCACAGATGGTGCTTACTGGCAAGTTGCTGGAGGACATCACTTTTCCCTGGAGGCAACAGCGTATGCCTTGCTGGCTCTGGTAAAAGCCAGGGAGTTCGATGCAGCAGGAAAAGCTGTTCATTGGCTCAATAGGCAGAGCAGTCCTTATGGGGGTCACGGCACCACCCAGGTAGATATACGGGTTTTTCTGTTTTTCCTTCCTATTGGAAACATACTGAGTATGCTAAACAGATGGATTTTTTTTTGTTTATCAAGAATTTATGTTACCAGCTGTTTACCTCAGGCTCGCTCACTAGGGAAAATTTTGTCTAACATCTAGGACTGTTTGTTTGTATGTTTATTGCTTCTTATGTTCTGTAAAGCTGAATCTAGTCATGGGGGTCACAGTCCAGTGACTTCTGTGCCGGTCCCAAGCCCGGATAAATAGAGAGGGTTGCGTCAGGAAGGGCATCCGGCGTAAAACATTGCCAAATTTAACCATGCGAATCGTCAGTACGAATTTCATACCGGATCGGTCGAGGCCCGGGTTAACAACGACCGCCATCGGCGCCGTTGACCTACAGGGCGCCGAGTGGAAATTGGGCTACTGTTGGTGGAAGAAGTAGAGGAGGGAGGAGAGTGCGCAGACAGAGAGAGAAGAGGAAAGGTAAGAGTGTAGGACTGAGAATAGGAACTCTGAATGTTGGTACTATGACAGGGAAAGGTAGAGAGCTGGCTGATATGATGGAGAGAAGGAAGGTGGATATACTGTGTGTACAGGAGACCAGGTGGAAGGGTAGCAAGGCTCGTAGTATAGGAGCAGGTTTCAAGCTGTTTTACTATGGTGTGGATAGTAAGAGAAATGGGGTAGGTGTGGTCCTGAAGGAGGACTTTGTGAGGAATGTTTTGGAGGTGAAGAGAGTGTCAGACAGGGTGATGAGTCTGAAGTTAGAGATTGAAGGGGTGATGTTGAATGTTGTTAGTGGTTATGCCCCACAGGTAGGTTGTGAGTTAGAGGAGAAAGAGAGATTCTGGAGTGAATTAGATGAGGTGATGGAGAGGATTCCCACGGGTGGGAGAGTGGTGATAGGAGTGGATTTTAATGGACATGTTGGTGAGGGGAACACAGGTGATGAGGAGGTGATGGGCAAGTTTGGAGTTAATGAAAGGAACCTTGAAGGACAGATGGTAGTGGACTTTGCTAAGAGGATGGACATGGGTGTGATTAACACTTATTTTCAGAAGAGGGAGGAGCATAGAGTGACTTACAAGAGTGGAGGTAGGAGAACACAGGTAGACTACATCCTATGTAGAAGAGGCAATCTGAAAGAGATTAGTGACTGTAAAGTGGTAGTGGGAGAGAGTGTAGCCAGACAGCATAGGATGGTGGTGTGTAGGATGACTTTGATGGTCTGTAAGACGAAGAGGTCAAAGATAGAGATGGAGAAGAAAACCAAGTGGTGGAAGCTGAAAAAGGAGGAATGTTGTGAGGAATTTAGACAGAAGTTGAGGCAGGCTCTGGGTGGTCAGGTAGTGATGACAGATGACTGGGAAACTACAGCAGAAGTGATCAGGGAGACAGGGAGAAAGGTGCTGGGTGTGTCATCTGGAAGGAGGAAAGAAGATAAGGAGACTTGGTGGTGGAATGAGGAAGTTCAGGATAGTATCCAGAGGAAGAGGTTAGCCAAGAAGAAGTGGGACATGGACAGGACTGAAGAGAATAGACAGGAATACAAGGAGTTACAGCGCAGAGTGAAGAGGGAGGTGTCTAAGGCCAAGCAGAAGGCATATGACGAGTTGTACACTAGGTTAGACACTAGAGAAGGAGAGAAGGACTTGTACAGGTTAGCTAGGCAGAGAGATCGAGATGGGAAGGATGTGCAGCAAGTTAGAGTTATTAAGGATAGAGATGGAAGGGTGCTCACAAGTGAGGAGAGTGTACAGAGGAGATGGAAGGAATACTTTGAGGAGCTGATGAATGAGGAAAATGAGAGGGAAAAAAGAGTAGAAGGGGTGAACTCTGTGGAACAGAAAGTAGATAAGATTAGAAAGGATGAAGTCAGGAAGGCTTTGAAGAGGATGAAAAGTGGGAAGGCAGTTGGTCCTGATGACATCCCGGTGGAGGTCTGGAAGTGTCTGGGAGAGGCAGCAGTGGAATTTTTAGCTAGTTTGTTCAACAGGGTTTTAGAGAGTGAGAAGATGCCTGAGGAATGGAGAAGAAGTGTGTTAGTGCCGATCTTTAAGAATAAGGGTGACGTGCAGAGTTGCAGTAACTATAGGGGGATAAAGTTGATGAGCCATACAATGAAGATATGGGAAAGAGTAGTGGAAGCTAGGTTAAGGAAGGTAGTGGAAATTTGTGAGCAGCAGTATGGCTTCATGCCCAGAAAGAGCACAACAGATGCAATTTTTGCTCTGAGAATTTTGATGGAGAAGTATAGGGATGGTCAGAGGGAGTTGCACTGTGTTTTTGTAGACTTGGAGAAAGCGTATGACAGGGTGCCAAGAGAAGAGCTGTGGTACTGTATGAGGAAGTCAGGAGTAGCAGAGAAGTATGTCAGAGTGGTGCAGGACATGTATGAGAGGAGCAGGACAGTGGTGAGGTGTGCTGTAGGTCAGACAGAGGAGTTCAATGTGGAGGTGGGACTGCATCAGGGATCGGCTCTGAGCCCCTTCCTGTTTGCTATAGTGATGGACCAGTTCAATGTGGAGGTGGGACTGCATCAGGGATCGGCTCTGAGCCCCTTCCTGTTTGCTATAGTGATGGACCAGTTGTCAGAGGAGGTCAGACAGGAGTCTCCTTGGACAATGATGTTTGCAGATGACATTGTGATCTGTAGTGAGAGCAGGGAGCAGGTGGAGGTAAACCTGGAGAGGTGGAGGTTTGCGCTGGAGAGAAGAGGAATGAAGGTCAGTCGTAGTAAGACAGAGTACATGTGTGTGAATGAAAGGGAGGGAAGTGGAACAGTAAGGTTACAGGGTGAAGAGGTGAAGAAGGTACAGGAGTTTAAGTACTTGGGGTCAACAGTCCAGAGTAATGGAGAGTGTGGGAAAGAGGTAAAGAAGCGAGTGCAGGCAGGTTGGAATGGGTGGAGAAAGGTGTCGGGAGTTCTGTGTGATAGGAAAATATCAGCGAGAATCAAGGGGAAGGTGTACAGGACAGTGGTGAGAGCGGCCATGCTGTATGGTTTAGAGACAGTGTCACTGAGGAAGAGACAGGAGTCAGAGCTAGAGGTAGCAGAGCTGAAGATGTTGAGGTTCTCTTTGGGAGTGACAAGATTGGACAGGATTAGGAACGAGTACATCAGAGGGACAGCTCATGTTGGACGTTTGGGGGACAAAGTTAGGGAGGCCAGATTAAGATGGTTTGGACATGTTCAGAGGAGGGAGAGTGAGTATATTGGTAGGAGAATGTTGGACATGGAGCTGCCAGGCAGGAGGCAAAGAGGAAGGCCAAAGAGGAGGTATATGGATGGAATTAATGAGGATATGAAGCTAGTGAGTGCAAGTGTTGAGGATGCAGAAGATAGGGATAGGTGGAGAGAGATGATTCGCTGTGGCGACCCCTGAAGGGAAAAGCCGAAAGAAGAAGAAGATGATGTTCTGTAAAGCTGCTTTGAGACAATGCTCTTTGTTAAAAGCGCTATACAAATAAAATTGAATTGAATTGAATTTATGAAGGTCAATAAATCAGTTTTGTTTGATGGAATCACTTTGAGCAAAGGATAGAGTTGACAAAGTTATTTTAACCTGAGATTGTACTGAATCCTCTTTGCTTTTACATGTCAACTAGGCAACCATAATTGTGTTCCAAGCAGTGGCTGAGTACTATAAACAAGTAAGAGATGATCAGAATGCAGACCTTGATGTGGAAGTGAGTGTGAGTGGACGAAGTCGCCCCATCAAATGGAAATTCAGCAAGGACAGCTCACATCTTACACGCTCAGACAAGGTTACTTTCAAAACAAAATTACTGTTTATTATGCTAGTGTTTTATGGAGCAGATATTAAAGACAATTGTTTAGCAGAAAACAAAGAATCAAAGCTAGATGGCATAGCAATTTGATAAAAAATATATATATACATTGTATATCTATTGCTTGCTGCTACTAGTTTGTGCTATGTTCTGATCTGATACAGATAATACAGTGGATATAAGAAGTCAACACACCCCTGACAGGTTTTTGTGATGTAAAGATTTCCAAGGCATTTGACACCATGGGACACTGTAAAAAAAAAAAATTTTAAAAATCAACAAGTATAGAAATTATGGCACAACAGCGGCATTACTAAGAATAGGATGTCCCTCTAAAACTAATTAGAAGTCTAGGAGAAATTTGTTTAGGGAAGCTGCTAAGGGGCATACAGCAACATTAAAAGAATGCAGCAATTTCTGGCGAGTGTTGGGTTGCTCCTACATGTGACAATTTCCTGAAGTTTTCATATATCTTAGCTATGGGGTATGGTTGCAAGATGGAAAGCTTTTCTATCTAACCAAATAAAAATATTCAAGCTATCAAAGTTCATTCTGGCAAAAAGTCAAGTTTAAGCTGTCAAAAATATATCTATATATATATCTAATCCACACAAAAAAATAATATTGTGGGACAAAAGTTTTTTTTGTGATATTATCTTAAAAGACATGATACATCCCACACTTTAGGCCACATTCTAAACAATGTCAGCACACCAGTTGTCTAAGTTGCCTCCCGCAGTCGGCAGTTACTCTCACACCTTTACAAAAGGTTCTTCCACCCGTTTTGTGAAATAGCGTTTTCTACCATAGAGGGCAAAATTTCAATACCTCAAACCCTGCAACTTGTAAGATCTCTGTCTTTTATTATGCTAAAATAAAGACTAATTAGAAATTTTCTGTATCTGGACTGTTACAGGTTCAGCTCAGGCAAGAGTTTAATGTTACAGCTAAAGGTAATGGTGCTGGAGTTCTCAAAGTGAGTTTCCATTTTAAAGAAAGTCCTTTTTTTTGTATTTGTAGTTGATTTATTACAAAACACTAATTCCTCCCTAATGTCTCTCTTTCACAGGTAATGACACTTTATTATGCTAGACCCACAGAAAAGAAGGGGGACTGCCAAAAGTTTGAGCTTTCTGTTGAAATGAGAAAAGAAGCAGAGGGTAAGATTTACCTCATGTTTAAATCCCTGCATTCAACTCTATATCCATTTGTGATGCCAAAATAAATGTTAAACATTTCTGAAATATTTAAAATATCCATGCTATAATGTTTTGCTGCTCTATAATTTCTGTCTCAGTATCATACAAAGAAGCTGAAGAAAGTTACGAGGTCATCATCAACCTTCTGTAAGTATACTGCAAAATAAAGAGCATGTGGTTCTACACATTCATTAGTTTATTTCTATTATTGTTTTCTCATTTTTTATTTAAAGATAAAAAAAGGAATGCATTGTCCATTTAGAATGTGAAATAAACCTTTCTTCCGTTTTAATGCATCATTTCAGATTTAAGGATCCAGAAAGAGATGCCACTATGACTATTTTGGATATCGGCTTGCTAACAGGATTTCTGGTGGATGAAAATGATCTTCAAGATGTAAGTAGAAATCTGAAAGATACTCACAGACAGTTCTGTGTTGATCATTTCTGTACATAAAAAATGTTTTTATATGAGGCAATGTCTGATTTTTTTACACTCATAATCTTAGCTGACCATTGGGGCAGACAAATACATACAGAAGTTTGAGATGGACAAGCAGCTTTCAGAACGAGGCTCCCTCATCATGTATTTAGATAAGGTATATTGAAGGGGTGTTTTTTTCAGTATTTGAGTTATTAAAACGTTGTAAAAGCTCCTCTGTTGAAGCTGATTTGCTCTCTTGTCAGGTATCACACACTTTGCCAGACAAGATTATATTCAGAATGCACAAGATAAATAACGCTGCTTTGCTTCAACCTGCTGCTGTCAGTGTGTACGAGTACTACTCTCCAGGTAAATAATGTGCACACAAACCCACACACAGTCATGCACAAACACAGGCACATACACATATACATACACAAAACCCTTGTGTTCTTCGTAGGGGAACGCTGTGTGAAATTCTACCATCCTACAAAGAAAGATGGAGCCCTGAACAGATTGTGCATTGACCAGAGTGATCTGTGCCAGTGTGCTGAAGGTATATACATTTACAGCTGACAAATACAATCAATATAAACTAATGGAATCAAATATGATAAAGATATATTTTGTTCAATTGTGTAAGAGAAAAATGGTCTATATTCCCTGACAGAAAACTGCAGTGTCCAGAAAAAAAGGAACATCGCTGAGGGAGATCGAGAGAAAACTGCTTGTGAAGCCGGCATGGATTACGGTATATAATCCATATTAAGTATAATAGCAAATAAAATAAATAATATAAGTCAATTAATTAATTAATATTGTATTTTTCAGTTTATAAAGTCAAATTATTAAGAGTGGACCAGGGCCCAAACACAGATTATTATGAAATGAAGATTGAAGATGTCCTGAAAGAAGGTAAGTTTTATTTATCTGTATGACAGAAGATCACAGTAATGTATCAGTAATGTAGAACAGTGCGTCACTCATATCAAAAACTAAGCACTAAACTAAGCTCAGGGTTATGCTTGTTTTTAACACTACATAGTGTGATGTACATGATAAAGAGAGACTGGTGTTGGAACAGGATAAAGCTGATATCAAGGATGAAATAACAGGAACTGACATATTTCACAGACATTCCACAAAATTTATCATTCATCCATTGTTCAGAGAAGTTCTGCATAAATGTTCTTGTAACTCAAACCAAACCAAATTTCTGCCAAATTTACAAAAATGTTTGGATTTGATTCACAATACTAGCTTCATGAGTTTGATTGAATTAAAATCTTTTATGAGCAAAATATGAATGAGGAAAAATGATGGCTGAAAAGACTTTTTATTTCTGAATCATAAAAAATTCAAAAGGGGGGCATGGTGGCTTGGTGGTTAGCACGTTTGCTTCACACCTCCAGGGTTGGGGGTTCGATTCCCGCCTCCGTCGTGTGTGTGTGTGTGTGTGGAATTTGCATGTTCTCCCCGTGCCTCGGGGGTTTCCTCCGGGTACTCCGGTTTCCTCCCCCAGTCCAAAGACATGCATTGTAGGTTGATTGGCATCTCTAAATTGTCCGTTGTTTGTGTGTGTGCCCTGCGATGGGTTGGCACTCCATCCAGGGTGTATCCTGCCTTGATGCCCAATGAAACCTGAGATAGGCACAGGCTCCCCGTGACCTGAGAATAGATTGGATAAGCGGTAGACAATGAATGAATGAAAAAAATTCAAAACAAATGCGCATTTTATCTGTATGAAAGTAAATAGCTAAAAAAGTAATAATTATAATAATAATAAGTTGGTGCTAAATCTTATGTCAACTGAGGATTTTCTTAGATTTATTTGTTTACTGTATTTATTTATTTGTATACTGTCAGCATTCCAGGAGATTAGTAATTGAGTGAGTGAGTATGTTTTGGTTTTGTAGTGGTGGCCATTTTTGTAGGTCGGCTGTGTAGTTTGTCTGCTTCCGGTTCCATCATAGCAGAACCCCCCTCCAAAGTGTTAACTCTGGGAGCACTTCTTTTCGTAGGCCTCGCTCTTTGGCATGGACCAGGGCAATTGGGGTGACATGCAAGGGAATCCCAACACAGTAGGAAATCGGGTACATCATGGGCTGGTGCTCAAAACCTTTCATCTGTCAATCAGATACTGAAGTTTACGCTCCCTAGGATGTCAAACCAATATCTCCCTTACAGAGTGCTGGCTCACCTTAGATATCCAGCAGGGCACTGGGAGTATGGTGGAGGGGGGAATATGCTTTGCAAGAGGACCCTGGGTGATTGGTCACTTGTTCACTCTGTTGTCAGCACAGTAAGTTCTTAGGAAAAAAAAAACAGACCTCTTTGTTGAATTTCTCTCCACCTGACCATTGGCTTGAGGGTGATAGCCTGATGCCAGATTCACTGAACACCCAGTCACTCACAATGTCCTTGGGTATGTACTGGAATACTTTCTCAAACAGCAGTTCACCCATTTCAAAAGGTGGTGGCAGATCTGGTAGTGGGAAAAGCCAAAGAGCTTTGAAGAACCGATCAAACATGACTGTGTTGTTCAGTCAGGGGGAAGATCAGAGGGAAGATCTTTGAAGAACTTGAAGGCAATTTGAGACCATGGTCTTTGAGGTGCATGTATGGGAAGGAGTTTGCCTGTGGGTATTGTTCATGGTACTTTAGCACTGACACAGATAGTGCATAAGGATACAAGCCAGTGAATCTCTCTAATCATGTGTGGCTACCAGTACTTTCTATGTGATTGCTCCAAGAAGGTGCTGAGTCTGCCAGCTCTGACCCAGTAAGTTTTGTTATGTTGGAAGTTGTCATCCTCATTGTCTATGACAAATGGGTACTTTTACAAATCACCTTCTCAACTTCACGTAGCAAACTAGACTTTGCATCCTACCCACTATTTACAAACACTGCAGCGGAGCCTTTTGTCTGGCAAACAATCATGGAAGCTCAATTGGAAATGTCGAAGGACAGATAATCACCCCCCACTACTCAGCATTCTACTGGTGCATGTCCAAACAACAAGCTCTGCGAGAAGAGGAGGGGGGTTGTATTTTATGGACTACAACTCGTGATGTGATCGAAGGAACTTGCACTATATTTGTACACAATAAGTCTCTTTGCTCCCTAGACTTGAAATACTTCATGCTTCTGTGTTCATGCTTCTAAGGCTGCATTCATTGTTATTGAGAACTTCACCAAAGCCAACGTAAGAACAATAATGCCAAAGTACTCTCAAAACATCAAATACAACACATGTGGGAACTGTGTTTTGGACATTCCTACAAATCCCTCCCCACCCACCTTTCAGCAAATTAGCTTAACACAGCCAACACAAGAGACATGTTTCAAGGAATCAAAAAATAAGGCAAATAAACACTCCGCTATGAAGAACACGGCCTACCTTCCAGAGGAGCTGAATACTTTTAATGCTCGCTTTGAAACAAACAACCATGCCCCCATGGAGAGAGCTCGCACAGCCAACACTGCAGGTTAGTACACTCTCTGCCTCTGTAACGAATGCAACTCAGTCCATCCAAAAAATGGATACCTGTAAGTCCACAGGTCCAGTCCTTAAAAAATATGTACAGTTGGTGTTTTTACAGACATTTCCAGACTCTCCTTGCCTGTAGCCACTACACGTTTCAAAATGTCCACCATTGTGGCAGTACCAAAGAAATCAGTGGTGAACTGCTTGAAAGGCTGTTGCCCTATCACTCTAACCTCCACTGTCAGCAAATACTTTGGAAGGATCATTAGAGACTGTATCTGTGCTGCCAGCCTTGCTCAACCCACTGCTCCACTATGATATTGGCTTCCCTCTACACACTGCTCTCTCCCACCTAGATGAAAAAGGATGGATGTTAGAATTCTGGTTCTGGACTACAGTTGCATTACCATTGTGTCCTCCAAGCCTGACATGAAACTCCAGGATCTGGGCCTGAACAAGACCCTGTGCAGCTGGATCCTAGGCTTCCTGTCAGGTAGACATCAGGTGGTCAGTACGGGGAGCAACATCTCCTCCCTGCTGACACTCAACACTGGAACCCCACAAAGTTTGTTCTCAGACCTGCCCTGTATTCCTTATACACCTACGACTGAGTGGCCACAAACAGTTTGTGAAATGCCATTATCAAATTTATGGATGACACAATAGTATTTCTGATCAACAACGATGATGAAACAGCCTAACAGTGTGTGTGAGGAAAGCACAGAGGATCGTCAGAGACTCAAGCCACCCGAGCATGGTCTGTTATAGGAAAATAATCAACTTTGGGCTGGTTACAGTAACTCCATTTAATCACAGCACCCTGGCACACAGTATTTTATTATAACGCCTTATTATTTGCCTTATTTCTTCCTTACAGTGCTTTCCCTTGTTCTACAATAGTACATTATGTAAAACACAGTACAGATAATAAAGTGCAAGGAATTTGTAGAAATACCTACAATGAACATTTTACATCCAGTCAGCCTTAGGAGGTAATGGCTACAACTACATAATTAAAATTTATGGATATTTACATGCCAGGAAAGTTGGAGTCCATAACACATTTTTAATGCTATCTGGTCTGGAGATCCTACAAAAGTTACCAACACCCATGAGAGAGACTGTGACAGTGTTTTATTTGACTCTCTATATCCATGTCAATCCAACAAAGGATCCAGGGTTTCCATACAAATGCATGTGTTTGGGTTTTATTCTACAGGTTCTGACCATGATGTACATGACAAAACGAGGACCTTCATGGGTCATGCTAATTGCAGAGAGTCTTTTGGATTTGTGGTAGGCAAGACCTACCTCGTCATGGGCCACAGTGTTGACCTTCCAAGGATAGATGACAAGTATGTTCACCACAGTCATCAAGGGCTGAATCTAAAGTAGTTAAAGAGAGAAAACACAAATCTCTCTAGTATTCAGATAAGTTTCGTTAATAATGTTTGAATGAGCTCTCATTTCTATCATTTGTTGTTGTCAGACTGCAGTACATCTTGGGTGAGCAGACTTGGATTGAATACTGGCCCACAGAAAAGGAAGCTCAAACTGACGCATACAAACTTAAATCCATTGGCATCAATGCACTGGATCAAATGCTTAAAGACTTTGGATGCACTACATAAACATACATTTTGTTTTTTTCTATACGACTTTCAAAACTTCATTTCTATTGCTGTGATGCTGAGTTTACTACCATTACTCACCTAAGCAACTATTCAACATAGCCTTCATCCTTTCCTTTCTCAAGCTTTGTGTAATATCTAAAAGCAGAACACTGAATAAAATGTCTTTCTTTGAATCTGTTACATGTTTTTAACATTTGCTAAATCCTTCATATCCTTCATAGTTGGGCAATTTTTAATAATGGCTCAAATCAAACTAAAGCAGACATAAAAACTAAAAGAGATACCTTTTGGTCCCGTTTGTAACTTTTACCACAATGTGCTTTCTGTTTTAGCCACTATTAAAATGAAAGTCATGCTCATATTAGACCAATTTATCTGTCATCAGTTTCCATTTTAATTGCTTATTTAACAGTCCTTTCAAAAGTTGTGATTTGTGTTTACTATGACAACACACAATCTGGATCAGGATGAAGGGTATTAATTATCTTAATATTAATTAACACACACACACACACACAGCTGTCAAAATGTCTGCGGTGCTCCTGCACGGTCACATCTTCAAAAAACACATACTACATCCTCCATACAGTTGACCGCACAAACATTTAAATGACCTCACAAAAAGACAAGACGCTTAGCCAGCATAACAGAAATGAGTGAAAGAATCAGTGATTATTATTTCCCCACAGATGTTAGTATGAACAGAGATCAGTGGTTTGAAAAGATGATCAAGAAGAGGCAAGAAACCTGGTGTTTAAAAATGACTGACTTTTAACTCCGGTGTTGAGACAGAGACTGTGATGTGGGTGATGCTGATGATCACTCCTAATATGATCTAGCTCATTCCCAATATAAACATACAACTCTTTAAAGCGGTCATTAATGTGTTTTCATTAGTAGATTGGGCTATACAGGTAACGGAAGGTGGTGCATCTTTCGAGATACTAGCATGCTAAATGTTAATGACCATTAACATTAGCTGTATCAGATGTGCAGAGGCTTCAGAGCTGGAGCTGGTAGCTGCACTTGTTATCCAAATTTGTCTACAAAAAAAAAAAACATTTTCTGAACTATGTGACATTTTGTATAACATTCAGATTTCTTTGTATACACATTTAAATCTCCACAGATGACCAAGCTAGTTGGCTAAGTTACAGGGCAAGTTACCTGACATCAACTTAGCCTCGCTCCTCGCTACACATTTTTACCATTGTAAGTCGTTAACAGAAAAGGATCGGCAGTTTGGGGAGTCACAACTTATTTCATCGACTTTGTTGATATTCCCCTTTTTCTCTTCAAAGGTAAGCTAATTTTTGGGATGCACAAACAGCTATTTTTTTCAACCTTTAACAACTATTTAAGTGAATTATTCCGCTTTCAAATATTAGCCGTCCCATCGTGCTGACTGATGACGTCAAACGGCTCTTAAAGGGCCACACACCCTTTTTCTTAGATTAGTAATTAGATTTTTCCTAAATTATATAACACACACACACACACACACACACACACACACACACACACACACGCACACACACATATATATATATATATATATATATATATATATATATATATATATATATATATATATATATATATATATATATATATGGGTAATTTTGACATTTTGTGTCAATCAGTTTTGAATAACGACACAATTACAATAATCTATAACTAAAAATTAATTTGACTTGAAAATAACTAAAGGACTCCCACTACACCTACTATGGGAATCTCTGGAAGGCATTCAGGTATGCCATTATTCTTCTCTCACTAATTTGTACAAAAGTTTTAGGAAACACCAATAGTAGATTAATTATTTGTCAAATCTGTTTTTGTGACATTGCAGTGAATCTCTCGTTTACTTGTTAAAAACGATAATATGATGAAAATCCATAAAATTCGGTTTTTAGACAGGCCATGTGGCATCTGGTTTGAGGTTCTATACGTTTGTACATAGTTGCTTGCTATAACGTTAAAAGAAAACAGAAAGTAAGCCATAGAAATATTGCCATCTAGTGGGAAACAGGAGAAACAGCAACACATCCAATCGCATGGCAAAACCTACTGCCCAGCTGTAGCCATATATTTTATTAATAAAACATTACACTTCAAATGTCAGCATAAATGTCTCCTTATGATAATGCTATCCGCTAACCCATTATTATTATTATTATTATTATTATTATTATTATTATTATTATTATTACTGTTGTTGTTGAAAAGACATTTTTCAATTCCTTCTCAACTATGCTTATACACATTTGACAGTATTGCCTCTAATGCAGCCCATGCAGCATCAATATTTTATTTGTCTTTACCTATGAATCCATCCAAGGCTCTTGTGAGTGTAGCCTGTTACCTTGAGTCAGCGAATCTCACGTTTTTATCATCACATTTTACTCTCATTTCTGGAATCACTAAAAGCAAACCTTTTTATAATCTTTGTTTTGTCTGTCAAGTTTGTCTGAATCCAACTGCATCAGTGAACATGTGACAGAACCACCAATGCTCCGCTGAGCCTTTTCTGCTTATTGCCAGTGTCTTTTGTTATCTCATCTAGTTTCTTAATTTCCTCTGTGCTCCACAATGATGATTCATATATGCCACATTTCCAAGACAACGCCTCTTTAACTTGCATCAACTCAGTTGTTTCTGCCACAGTGTTCACTTGCTATATCAACATCACTGACCAGTCACTTAATCAATTCATACAAGTTTATACAAGAATATAAACAGCATGTAAGTAAGTATTGAGACAATGCTCTTTAGGAATTCAGAAGAAGAACTCTAAGAAAATGTGTGCAAGCACAATGCTACTCTAAAGCTCCTTGGATCAACTTTACCAGTTTCAAACAGTCACTGTCCTCTAGTGTCATCAGCATGCACCTATATCTCTGGCTACTCCAAGTCCACTGAAGAAACACCTCAGTGTGTAGCTTTGCCTTGTGGTTCATAAAGTTAATTTAGCAAAATGAAATGATGAACTATTATTGATTATTGTTTATAACCTACAGTTAACTGTTAAGCTCAAATAATAGCAATAATATCAGTAATAATTAGTTTATATTATATTAGTATTATTTAGTATATTATATTAATTAGTATATGTCTTAGAAGGTGTCTAAAAGTTTCTTCTAAAATATGATGTGTTTTTAGAAGGACGTTTCAGTATTACACTATTCCAAAGTTAAATGCACATAAGATTCCCTTGTTTTGTTTTGTTTTTTCA
Organism: Hemibagrus guttatus; assembly: GCA_033459395.1. Classification (NCBI taxonomy): domain Eukaryota; kingdom Metazoa; phylum Chordata; class Actinopteri; order Siluriformes; family Bagridae; genus Hemibagrus; species Hemibagrus guttatus. The sequence continues at coordinate 17,016,686 of JAUCMX010000025.1, read as the reverse complement.
CAGAGGCCACAGTGTCACAGAGGCCACACCTCCTGCACAGGTACTAAGTAAACAGAGGCCACACCTACTGCACTAAGCATAATATGTACCGAGGCCACACTTCTTGTGGATGAAAACAAGAAGTGTGTGTGTGTGTGTGTGTTTGTGTGTGTGTGTGTGTGTGTGTGTGTGTGTGTGTGTGTGTGTGTGTGTTTCAGCCACATCAACCACAAATACTGCAATTGTTTTTTGTTTTGTTTTTCACTGTTTTTATAGTTTTTTATCTATTCTCGGGTCACGGGATATTATCTATTTATCTATTCTCGGGTCACGGGGAGCCTGTGCCTATCTCAGGCGTCATTGGGCATCAAGGCAGGATACACCCTGGACGGAGTGCTGGTCTGTTGTGAGACATAAAAATAGAATGAAGCTTCTATTTTTATTTTTCTACATTTACATTTACAGCATTTGGCAGATGATCTCATCCACAGCAACTTACATTTATGTTATTTATCTAACTGAGCAGTTGAGAGTTAAGGGCCTTGCTCAAGGGCCCAGCAGTGGTAGCTTGCTTGTCCTAAACTTACAATATTCCATTCAGTAGTCCAACACCTTAACCACTGAGCTGCCGCTTCCCATTCTGTCACATAAACGCACATTAAATTTTCTGTCCATTCAGGGCCTGATTTTTACAATTCATATCCACATTACATGGCCAAAAGTTTATGGACACCTGACCATCACAATCATATGTGTTTGTTGAACATCCCATTCCAGATTTCTTCCCCCCTTTGCTGTAACAATAAGCTCCACTCTTCTGAGAAGGCTTTGGAGGAACCGGGTTTGGGTGTGATGGTCAGGGGTGCGCATACTTTTGGCGTTATAGTTAGATTACTTAACTAGGTATGTCTGATAATTGGAAAACCCTGGAAAACATTGAAAACTGTCATTTAGAACAGTTTCTAGCGGAGGCGGGACATGTCGCTCAGACAGCTGACCAATGGCATGGCTCCAGTCATCGTTGCGCCCACGTTTGTGTCCAATCACATCGCTCTTTCCACCTGCCAGTCTGCGCCAAACGAAGCCAATGACCTGCGCCGAGAGGCGGGACATGGAAGCGAAACGGTCGCCTGGTTGCATCCTTCCGTGATGCTGCTGTTTCTGCTCTAGCGTATTTTTCATGACCGATTTTAATTTCGGAGTTTTCGGAGAGCCCAGAAAGGGACTGGACCGACGTGTTATCTGCAGAAGACACGGAAACAGGGTGGGAATCGGGGCTAAGGACGGCGCAGAGGGGCCGTCGGGGCCCGGGCTCTCTCCGGCCTGATGCGGATGGATGGTGCGCGGCGGCCCTGTAACCTGAGTTAAAGATATCGCTTGCGTCTAAAAGCGGATTTGAATCATCCTTGTGGTTTCGTTTCAAATCAACCGTCTCCAAATCCAGATTGGTGGAGAGAAAGAAAATCGAGCTGGTGTCCAGCGCTTGGACTCCCAGTCATGGGCAACACGCCGGCCGCAAGGAGAGGAAACGAGATGGAAAGCGGTGCGTCTTCATCAGCATCTCTGTATCTCTAATCCCTCCCTCTCTTCATCCCTCTGTATCTCTCCCTTCATCCCTCTATACGTCGTTCTTCATATTTCTGGATCTCTCACTTCATCCTTCTGCATCCCCCTCCCTCCATTCATCTCTCTCTCTCTCTCTCTCTCTCTCTCTCTCTCTCTCTCTCTCTCTCTGTCTCGTTTTATCCCTCTATATTTATCTCTTCATAACTGGGCATCTCTCCCTTTTTCCTTCTGTATGTCTCCCTTCATCCCTCTACATCTCTTTTGCTTCGTCTCAGTGATCTCTCTTCATCACTCTGTTTTTTTCTTCTCTTTCCTACTTCTCTACATCCTTATTTCCAGTATGAAATGATGCGAGCTTCATAATCTCTAATGCTTATAACGGCATTGAGATATTTGAATATGATTGGGCAGAAGAAATTTTAAGTTACAAATAAAATTTAAAAACAAATGAAAGTCTAGATTTTAAAAGAAATAAGGCGATGCAAGATGAAAGGAAATGAAAGTTCTAAAAAGCAAACCAGGTAGGACAAATTTCAGGTCAAGAAAATCTATTTGCATCTTGGAAATCCAGGACAGGAGCTGAAAGTTTAGCACCTTGTACTCATTTGCATATGCACATTTACAGCAGTTGAAAATTCAGATTTCACTGCGCTTATGAAAATGAAGCAATGATTAGGTAGGTGAAGCAAGAATTCAGGTTGAAATGAACAGCAATATGTAAACGAGCCTGTCATCCTAACTAATCCTAGGAGCTTGAGAAGAACAGTTCTCTTTATTGGGATGCTTTCCGCCATTGGCACAATGCAACGATTAATTTGGTAATCGTTTCAGACCAAACAGCACAGGCTGATCTTTAAACATGATTTGTGCATTTATCAGATTATTGCAGTACAGTAAAGTGTCTTGGCCCAATATTCTGGTTAATTGGTGCTCACATGTACAACAAGATCTGTAAATTTAACAAAAAAAGTGCAAAAGTAAACACCCAATTTACAAATATACCAGTAACAGTAACCTCGAGTCAATTCTGCATCTAACCAACTAACCAGAAATACATTATGGATTAAAAACTTATACTCTGAACACAGAACAATGGAGAATTTATCAATGCTAACACCTCACTATTGCTAAGTAAAATAGCAGCATTACATGCAGGATACTCTAGTTGCAGTTTATCCCAACGGTCTTCAGTGCTACTGAGTCAGACTCAGGCTCTGTGCAGGACACTTCGAGATCTTCCACTCGCCTGGAACAGGGTTTGAGCCTCTTTGTTCCAGTAAATGGAAATTATAATGCCACAAAACACAAAGACATTCTATAAAAGCGAGTGCTTCAAACTTTATAGTATCAGTTTTGGGTATGGGCGTTATGGTCAGGGTGCACATACTTTTTGATCATATAGTATATGTTTGTGACAGCTTTTTTTTACGTGATTCCTCCATAGTTAAAGAGTTCTTGGCCCTCGCCAGGGAAGACTTCCTCAGGAAATGGGAGAATCCCGCTCAGGTAAGATGGAGATTGAGAGAGTGTATGGATGTGACACCAGCATTTCTGCAGCAAGTCATGACAAACCATCACACAGCCATAAAACTCTACATCGTAAGGTCCTGTCTGAGTTTGTGCTGAGTTTTCAAACAAAACTTGAAAAAAATTGGAAAGTTGGAACCAAACGTTACATCATGTTCACACTACAGCGTCGGGACAAAAACATGGACAACATTTAAGATAAACATTTATGATATATCAGGCATAACATTATGACCACCTGCCTAATATTGTGTTGGTCCCCCTTTTGCTGCCAAAACAGCCCTGACCCGTCATACACTGTGTATTCTGACACCTTTCTATCAGAACCAGCATTAACTTCTTCAGCAATTTGAGCAACAGTAGCTCGTCTGTTGGATCGGATCACACGGGCCAGGCTTCTCTCCCCACGTGCATCAATGAGCCTCGGCCGCCCATGACCCTGTCTCCGGTTCACCACTGTTCCTTCCTTGGACCACTTTTGATAGATACTGACCACTGCAGACCGGGAACACCCCACAAGAGCTGCAGTTTTGGAGATGTTCTGATCCAGTGGTCTAGCCATCACAATTTGGCCCTTCGTCAAACTCGCTCAAATCCTTACGCAGGTGCCATGATGAGGAGATAATCAGTCTTATTCACTTCACCTGTCACTGCTTCTAACATTGTGCCTGATCGTTGTATTTACATTTTAAAACAGCGAGCTCTAGTCAGTATTACAGATTTAACTAATTACTATGTATGGATGTTGGTTGATTGATTGTTCGAAGCAGAAATGCACTTTATATTACAGCCGTACATCCATCAGGCACATCTTTTCTTTTTCACCGCACACAGCTGCACACAAACACACTCCTACTTATCACCTGTCTGCAGTGTGCATCTTTCATGGTCGCTGGGTTTAACAGACTTTGTTTGCTCTGCGTCTACTTCTGTATGTTTTTTTAAATATATAATTATTTTTTTAAATGGTATTTTGGTTTGCAGCATGTTACAGTTTTGGTGCGTTTATATTTCCTTTGGAGACGCTGGTGCCGGTGCTGGTGGTGTGTCTGCGACATTCGACTTCTTTTTGAAACGTGAGAAGAAAAAAGATAGATTTATATTAGGAAGAGTCAGTAATACAAGGAGCTAGCATGTTATAAACTGTTTTTAAAATAATATTAGCAGATTTATTATACTATATTTTGGTTATATATTTGGTTTGGTTATATGACAAATACAACATATAGAGCTGTTATATGTCAGTGTTTTTTTTCTCTGTACAGGTACAGTATGCCTTTAATCATAGTGTGTGTGTGCGCGTGTGTGTTTATTCAGAATACCGCGTCTCTGGATCAGTTTGATTTGCTAAAGACTCTGGGAACAGGCTCGTTTGGCCGTGTGATGCTCGTGAGGCACCGGGAGAACGGCCAGCACTACGCCATGAAGATCCTCAACAAGCAGAAGGTACAAAACTTTCACCTGCCTTTGATATTTAACCAATCAGAAAGTCACCTTGAACCTGTTTTAAAGACGGCCGTTTTATTTTTAGATTTGCTGTTCCAAAAATATATATATATAGCACTCAGCACCTGCACATTTACACTCAGCAGGGAATCCATATTGTACTAATATGCAAATTAGAAACGCACACCCCGCCCCCCCCCACTCCTCACTTTAAAATGGTGTTCCATGACCTGCATTTCAATATCAAACTTTATATATATATATATGTATGTATGTATGTATTTTGTGATGCAATAACACTTCACCCCACACACCTCTCTCTCTCTCTCTCTTTCTCTCTCTCCCCCTCTCTTTCTCTTTCTCTCTCAGGTGGTAAAGTTGAAGCAGATTGAACACACGCTTAATGAGAAACGCATTCTGCAGGCTGTCAGTTTCCCTTTCCTAGTACAGCTCGAGTACTCCTTTAAGGTGTGTGTGTGTGTGTGTGTGTGTGTGTGTGTGTTCTCTACTGTTATACAGAGACTCTAATGTGAATGGGTGATGTATAAAACGTGATATTATAAATATCGTGTGTGTGTATATGTGTGTGTGTGTGTGTGTGTGTGTGTGTGTGTAGGACAACACTAACCTGTACATGGTGATGGAGTATGTTCAGGGAGGAGAGATGTTTTCACACTTGCGCAGGATCGGCAGGTTTAGGTGAGCCACTACACTTTCCACACGTTTGCCTTTTTCCCACATCAGGAAGTGAAACATTTTTACGAGGATGAATTTTGTCAGCTGACAGTCAAAAGGCTGACGGTGTTATATTTTTTATGCACCTTTCCACTATGAACACTGAACAGTTCATTGAACTGAGTGCCAGTCATTCTATTGGGACATGGTTTTGTCGTGTCGCCCCCTATTGGTAATACAGAGGATTGTCAATTGAAATTTTGACAATCTATTAGGAAATGACATTTTTATAATTGTTGTATTCATATATAATAAACTAATTAGCATGTATCTGTTACAGGAAGTGATTTCATTCAAGTAAATCAGGTCAAAAATTAATAATAAACAAGCAGCCGTTTTCCATTTTACAGCTTATTTATTATTCAGTCAATAAAAAATAGGCATAAAATGGCTACCAACGTGCAAAAGTTTACACCCCCTCCCCCGTGATAAATGAAACAAGTTACCCCTCTGTCTGTCTGTATGTTTCTCTGTCTTTCTTTCTCTCTTTCTGTTTAAACAGTGAACCCCATGCTCGGTTTTATGCATCTCAGATAGTTCTGACGTTTGAGTATCTTCATGCTCTGGATCTCATCTACAGAGATCTGAAACCAGAAAACCTCCTCATCGACCAACAGGGCTACATACAGGTCTCTCTCTCTCCCTCACACACACACACATACACGCACACACACACTTTAATTTTTTTTCTAAGCAGCACTCAATCTTATTTAATGGCCCTAAATGCTCTGATCGGTGAATTGTGACAGTTATTGGCGATTTTCTTTTTTCAGCCAATCAGATCCCAGGAATTACATTAAATGAAATTTCCACACTTATCCTCTGAGCTTCCTCTTTCCGCATCATTGTGTTTCATGCTGTCACACTGTTTAATCACTGCCATTTTGAGCAACAAAAGGGTTCATTTTCATTTAGACTGATAACCCAGTTCTCTAACACACTTCAATACATACAGTGCATCTACAACAGAAGCAGTGCTGCAGGTTCTCCTGTCACACTGCAACTGGGAAAAGTTAAGAGATCCAAGATACTCTTTAAATGCTTTGACGCTCTTCAGAAAAGGGAAAAGAGTCATTTATCATGAATATAAATATCAAGAAAACACAAATTTGGTACGCTTTTTTTTGCCAGTTTGGGGGAAAGTACATCAGATCTAAGTTTATCGGATCTGTCCAAGTATTGCTTATTTCAGTGGGTGATTTTAATCATTTTTCATCTTAAGCTTCTGTCTCAAATATTTTTTCCTCAAAAAAAATACAGAGTGCGTGATGAGAGTCTGGTCACGATTGAACTGAATTCTGCCCTCTACTGTCCGCACAGGGCACTGCAGCATAATGCAACCACATTTCACTGTTATTCTCATAATAAATGAAAGCAACATTTATAGTTAGCATAGATTTTAGATTTTTTTAGTGTCATGTTTAACAGTGTGTGTGTGTGTTTGTGTGTGTGTGTGTGTGAAGGTGACAGACTTTGGCTTTGCAAAACGTGTTAAAGGTCGCACATGGACGCTGTGCGGCACGCCTGAGTACCTGGCCCCGGAGATCATCCTGAGTAAAGTAAGTCTTGGTGCTGTTTCTGTTTCTGTGAAAATACGGTATGATTCAGTAAAGCAACTGACTGGTTGAAATGATTCCTTGGACCAATCGTATGATGCAATACCCACATGAGGCAACTGTAAAATTCGCTACATGCTGAACGTAGCATTATTCTCTCTCTCACACACTCTCTCCCTTGGGTTCTTTCTCTCAGGGTTATAATAAAGCGGTGGACTGGTGGGCTTTGGGTGTGCTGGTGTACGAGATGGCAGCCGGGTATCCTCCTTTTTTCGCAGATCAGCCGATTCACATCTACGAGAAGATCGTCTCAGGAAAGGTGACAACGAGCCCAGACAAATAAGTGAATCTGTGCTTAGTTAGCCCTTTAGTTAAATATCCATTGTGTTGCTTTATAAATAAATAGTGGTTCACTGTACGAAACACTGTGTAACTGTGTGTGTGTGTGTGTGTGTGTGTGTGTGTGTGTGCGCGCAGGTGCGCTTTCCCTCACACTTCAGCTCAGATTTAAAGGAGCTCCTGCGCAACCTGCTGCAGGTCGACCTCACCAAGCGCTACGGCAACCTGAAGAACGGCGTCAACGACATCAAAGGCCACAAGTGGTTCTCCACCACTGACTGGATCGCCATCTACCAGAGAAGGGTAGGGCGCACATACACACACACGCACACACACTCTTACCCTTACCTACAGAGGCTACACCTCCTTCACGGAGACACAGAGGCAACACTTCCTTTACTAAAACTCAGAGGCCACACCTCCTTTGCTGAGACACACAGAGACCACACCTCCTTCACTGAAACACAGAAGCCACACCTCCTTCACTGAATCACAGAAGCCACACCTCCTTCACTGAGACACAGAGGCCACACCCTTTCACTGTGACACACAGGCCACACCTCCTTCACTGAGACACAGAGACCACACCCCTTTCCTCCTTACCTGAAACACTGAGACCACACCTCCTTCACTGAGACACACAGAGGCCATAACTCCTTCACTGAGACACACAGAGGCCACACCCCTTTCACTGAAACACAGAGGCCACACCCCCTTCACTAAAACACAGAGGCCACTTATCCTTCACTGAGACACACAGAGATCACTCCTTTTTCATTGACACACAGAGACCACACCTCCTGGTGTAGATTGACAAAGAGAATGCTCAACTGTGTGTGTGTGTGTGTGTGTGTGTGTCTGTGTGTGTGTGTGTGTGTTGGTGGGTTTTAGGTGGAGGCTCCATTTATCCCTAAATGCAGGGGTCCGGGGGACACCAGCAACTTTGATGACTATGAGGAAGAGGAGATCCGAGTGTCTCTCACCGAGAAGTGCGCTAAAGAGTTTGCCGACTTCTAGTGCAGCCGGGCGAGAATTAGCATGATGGATGTTTTTTTCTGTGTGTAGAATCCGTGCGAGCAGCTTAAAGGAGTACAGTGACGAGTCGGAAGCACAGACACCGTTGCCTTTGCCATCCCATTTCCTTGTCCACGTTTATCACGTTTATTGTTACTCTTTTATTTCTGTCTACATGTGGTTCGTCAAAGCGACAGGGACGCATTCGATGAGTCCTTCCCTCAGGAGCGCTCGACTCCGCCTGGCATCTTCACCACAGACTGTTGCATAATAAGTGACATATTTTGAAGCTTTGTGTTTCTTTTAGGCCTGTGAGTTGCTCTACTGTTTTAATGCATTGAAAGGATGACGGTGAGAAAAAGCCATGAATCTATAATGTTTATAGTTGAGTATAGAGCTTATTATTATATTATTATTATTACAGTTATTATTATTTGTCCCTGGATCTGCCTGCGTCCCGGCGTGCCGCATCGAACAGTCTCTAAAGTGTGATGTATGGAAAATGTGCCATGAGATCAGAGCTCGTTGACAGAGCTTGAAGGTAGTTTAGTTGATTGATGTTTATGACAAGTCTGCTGAAGTCCAGGAGCACGTGCACTCTGCGCCCTTTAAAACGTGAGGAGGACACAGAGAGCAGAACCCGACATTACACTTTCATTTACACGTTTTTTCCTGAAAGGATTTGTGTTTTTGTTGGTGAGCAGCTGTTTCAGTGCTGCTGGATTTGATCAGGAACGTTAAACGTTAAAGTTTCGACTCTTCCGCTCTACAAGCTGACTCTACAAACACATCGCCGTGTGTAAATTCGATACGCCGTATTGATCAGAAAACGAACGGAATCGTTTTATTTGTATGAGTTGTGATGTCACAGTCGCACCAACATAGGCTATTTCTGCTATATTTGCGTCACTAAGAGACATTTGTACTGTTTTAGGCTGCTTTCACACTTTCACTTTTTTAAAATATTTTATTTCATTTTAAAAAATAAACACATCACAGTTTGTGAATAAACTAACATACAGGAAAGTAAATGACCGGATAATAAAAAGCACTTTTGCTGCTGATATGAGAAAAGGGGACTCACAAAATATGCACTCTGTAATCATAACAATGTTCCTACCAGTCCTAACTAGTAGTGGCTAACTAGCCTAGCTTGCACTCTAGATTAGATTTGTCATTATCGCTCATGTGGATTGGAATACAGATTGGTGTGAATCTGGAGCTGAGGAGGTTGTGTGCATTTGCTGTAGCTTTGAAGGCAGAAAATCAAGCGAATCTCTTCATATTCCTTAAAGTCACCACCAACAAGCAACCTGATTGGTGTCATATTGGTGTCACTCAGTGTTTTTCTGAAATACTTTGGAAGTTCTGTTGTGACCAACAAAAAAAACGCCAAAGGCAGCTCTTTTTTTTTCAAAGTGTCTGAATTCTGCTTGCCTCGTTGATGGATTACATGAAAAACATGCACTGACGGATTGAGAAAAAATAGTGTGAAAGCAGCCTGATTTATTTACTTATTAAGCAATATTTGAAATGAAGTGTGTAACGCTGCAGGCTATCAATGTTCAAATAACAGTGAGTGGCAATCAGATCAGTGTCACCGATCACAGCTCAGGTGAGCTCATGTATACAGAATTAGCGCTCTCTCCGGTTTGGAGGAAGTACCTGTTAGTCCTCGCCGTCCCGGATTGGTAATTGGAATCTCAGTGGACATTTGCTATGAAAATTCAATTGTGCTATGTTTGTGCCTTTGAAAAAAAAAAAAAAAAAAACACTTTTGTGCTATTTTACGTCTTAAATTTAAGCGGTAGTACATTGTTTTGAAGCTGCGCTGTCACTCTTCAATATTTTGGTGCAATTGGCATGTTGTGTTGACGGTTTGCTGAATGATGTGACTCATTTTAAAAGTTAACAAATTGAGTAATAAGAGCACAAATGTCTGGATGATAGCACAATACTAGTGCTAATGGACTAGGCCGTTTTGGTGCGAATGGAACTTTGATGTTGTGCTGCGTGACGTTAAGAGTCGTCGATCGTAACGGCTAAGTCTTTGGAACACCATACACTGGAACGGTAGACAGTGTTTGCTTTATAAAGGTGTTTTTACATTGAAACTTTTAAGGGTCCATTTTAACCCAGTAACCTGCTCATTTTAAGCAGGGTTTAGAAAAGACTTAAGACTTCAGCAGCTCAATCGCAGCACAAACAGAATGCTCTTTCGTCTATTTGTTTTCTCTTTTCATATTGAACTGCTTTAATCTCACCATTTAGTGAGGAGAAAAAAGGCATGAAGATCCACAAATCCAGTTATCCTCAGGTTATCCACCGAATCCCAGCAGCATTCCAGTCAGGTCTGTCTGCAGATCACAGACCACGGAAAGTGTATGTTTAAGCGTATTTATGGACATTTGGGCGTCAGTGATTTTAAGAGAGCAGCACTGAGTGGGCCATAGATGTGAAGGTGGGCGTGTCTTTGACTCAATATATAGAAAAGCCTTCAAAAATCCATTTTTCTTGGTCCACTAGATAGCAGGAACGAACCTGACAGTATTTTCTGAGGGGATTTTTACACCATATTCATAAACATTTCCTATTTATCTGAGGGAATCAATCATTTCTACTAATTTTTTTATTTCTGTGTGCCACTCAAGCATTTAAGTAGTGTTCATGCTTGGGTTCATATGGGTTTAATGACATGCCCACTGGTCTGCAGACAGATCTTCCTACATGAGCAGGAATGTGTGGGAGGTGAAATGAGCAGTAGACTGGTAGAGAGAAAGGTGGTGAGGATGCACTTAGTACTTTCCATGTGTTATTTACATTCAGGTGCCCAAGTAAAGCAATTTGACTTGCATTTGAATGATTGTGAGAGGACAAGTCCAATGACATGCCAAAATGAGCATCTTTCTACAGTTTCATTTCGAACCTTGACTCTTCCGAGTCTGAGCTCGTTGGCCGTGCATCTTTCTTCCCTTTTTTAAACTCCATAAAACATTTCCTTAGCTGGTAAAGTATGTTCTTCCTCGGCAGACGGGTAAAGTGAAACTGGCTTCTTTTGGGTGTTTTGAATTTTGTAATACTCAAGTCTGTTAACTCCAGATTCCACAGCATCATTAACCGACTGAAGACACGACGGAGTGCTCTGGTGATATCCTGCACCACAAGAATCATTCCAATAAAGTTGTGTAAATACCACAATTGTTATGCCTTTTAGTTTGTTTTCACAGAAGGAGCTATAAGGTGAAGTCACATACGTTGTGACAATTTTTTTTCTTGTCCAAGGCATTCTTGACATTAATCTAAAAAAAAAAAATTTTGAATCTCCCAACATATGACAACATATGATACGCGTTGAGTGTCTGCATGTGAAGGGAAAAGACTTTTATGATATTAAAAATATGGGTCTTTAACTAAGTCATTCACATGTAGGACACCTTTTGGTCCTTAGATTCATCCTCAATGACATTTTTTTGTTAGGAAGCTTATTCATAGCATCAGTAAATCACCTGACCATCACACTCAAATATGGGGTTCTTCCAGTCTGAAACACACAGTACTGAATGTCTCTGTATGCCGTAACATTACCTGTACACAAAGCCCCTGAGCTCCATGAGGACATGGTGTGGAGGTGAAGGTTGGAGAAGGTGGAAGATCTGGAGTGTCCTGCACAGAACCATGCCTCTGACTCAACCCCACTGGGATGAGCTGGAAGTGGAGTCTCCTCAACATCAACATCAGAGTCTGATCTCACTAATGCTCCTGTAGCTGAATGATCACTAATCCCCACAGACACACTCCAACATCTAGTGGAAAGTCTTCCAGAAAAGAGGAGTGGAGCTGATTATAACAGCAAAAGGGAATAAATATGGATATGAAAGCATATGGGTGTGATGTCGGGGTGCACATCCTTTTGACCATTAGTATCTATTAAGTAAGTTTCTGGCATTCATTTCTTACAGCGATAATGACAATAGCGGGGTTTAGTAAATATCCTTATCTCATTATTTTTCTAATAAAGCTTCAGTCTGGACATAATAAGGTCACTGCTTGCTTTGTGGCTCTTTTAAAAAACCTGGTGTGTGACCATGTAACCTTCCACAGGCTCACAAAAATAGTAAGTTCCTTCACTTTTCATTAAACACACTTACTTTTATGTAAGTCAAATTTTTATGGTGTAGTAAAATAATCAAAGGTGGAGTTGTGTGATAAAGTGTTACTGGGCTTCCTATAGCAGTGTGTGTTTTATTCCGCTTATACCATGCAAACTATAATTCTCTATTAATTAACTGAGCAATGTGTTTTCCTGTTCATTTTTTTGAGTCATGGGCTGACTTAAGGGGGTGGGAGAAGGTTCTTACAGAACAAATCTCTGTCTCTAATGACTCACTACATCTCCATCACATTCCCACACATCTCCAGGCACAGTGTCCTGCAGAATAGCCGGTAAACACTCAATAGCGAAATCCTATGGCAAAACCCACGGTCTGTCTATTGTAACCATTCTGAAATTATAGATAAAAAAACACAACTTTTGTTTTTTGTTTAATTCTTATCATTTATATATTTAGTAATTCAGTCCCAATTATATATAATTTATTCATAGGGAATCTTTAGAATCCTTATTTTTATTTGTCTTAATTATCTAGTTAGCTATAGTACAGTGTAGACTTTTACAAACGAACTTTTGTAAGGCAGGACTAATTTTACTCTCCCGTATTGCCAATTAGTCATGTAACAACCACAGATGAACTCCAGCTGTTGTAGCTCTGCACAAATAAATTGACATTATGCATTTCTTATTATGTTAATTGACATTAAGCATATGAAATACTCTAAACAAGCTAGTTTATCAGAACAGCTTAATGTAAGGTCTTATGGCATAATTGGCATTTCTTATTGTCTTCTGTCAATATAATATCATGGGTAGTACGTTGCAAACACTATAACATTTGATTTTTTGTCCTGTCACCTCCTTCCCTTATTTAATGTTGGGGAATGTCCATGAAATGAGTTCCTGCTGTTACTTACACTGTAGCAGCTATAAACAGTCTCCCATTCCCCTCTCTCTTGATGTTATGGAAAAATGTAGGAAAGGAGTTGAAGCCTCAATAATGTCCAAATGCACTGTACTATATATGCACAGTCTCTCTCTCTCTCTCTCTCTCTCTCTCTCTCTCTCTCTCTCTCTCTCTCTCTCTCTCTCTCACACACACACACACACACACAGACACTTGTATATATGTATTTATTAACCCCCCTATTCATATACCATGCTTTTTGCCATATTTGTGTCTTTTCTTGAACCTTTATCCCATTGCTTTTCGCAGTAACTGCATTTCATTGGCTTTGTACTTATACTCTCTACACAATGACAATAAACTTTAATCTAATTTTTAATATTGTGCAAAGATGATTTCTAGCGTAACTTCATTTTTAAACGTATTGAAATAATACGGATGTCAACTACATGTATTGATTACATGTAAATAATAATAATAATAATAATAATAATAATAATAATAATAATAATAATAATAATAATAATAATGATGATGATGATGATGATGATGATGAGCATAAGTCCGCGCCTGCAGGAATAAAGTCACGGCAAAAAAAAAAAAAGGGAAGACGAAGAGCGCCTCTCTGACAGATAACTCCGCCATTCCACCTTAAACAATCGCCATAATGAAGAGCGCGCATTGTCTCCGGTCCACCTTAAGCGCCAACGCAGGCGTACAGCGGGGCTTCCGCTTCGTCCGCGGCCGGGCTCGAGCGGAGCTGAGGAACGGAGCGCTTCTTTTTCTCTCTGCTTTTTTTCTCCTCCTTTTC
>JAUCMX010000025.1:16955195-16997695 GCA_033459395.1 Hemibagrus guttatus | reverse complement strand
ATCCCACACACACAGAATTTCAAGAGTCTTAAGGCCTCATTAAGGTGTGCACACAATTAACACTAGTGAAATTATGCAAAATAGTAGGAAGTGCTGGATCGAGTGCTATTTTGTTAAGCTGCTGAATAATGAGTGTGAAGACTTTGTTAAATCAAATGAAATTGGCGGTGATCAATGTGATAATTACACTTTCATGCTAGTCATGAAGCAATATGCTGGCAATATACAAGACTCATGTTATTTTAAAGTTTAACTAGGAATACAGAGCTCGAGCAGGGTCAAGGCTTTTACACAGGATTTAGCGACTTCCTTTTTATCGCTAACAGTCCCACTGATTAATGCCTCCTGGTTTCTGGTGTGTGTTAGTTTTGTAAAGTCAGAGTCAAGCATCACAAATCCGGTCGACTGGACAGTGGCAGACGTCGCCAGTTATTTCACAGCAGCAGGATTTCCAGAGCAGGCTCTTGCCTTCAGGATGCAGGTATGCACTTTACACCTCATTAGCCATAAGCACCTGGCACCAGTGTGTAGACGCCATTATCCATTAACACTACGTAAAACGTGTGGCCAAGGAATTAAACATACTCAGTTCCAGACTGGCATCACAATGTGTTTTACCAAACATTCAGATGGTAACTTTTTTTGTAGTTTAATATATACACACACACACACACTGATCAGCCATAACATTATGAACAGTGAGAGGTGAAGTGAATAAGACTGATGATCTCCTCATCATGGCACCTGTTAGTGGGTGGGATATATTAGGCAGCAAGTGAACATTTTGTCCTCAAAGTTGATGTGTTAGAAGCAGGAAAAATGGACAAGTGTAAGGATTTGAGCGAGTTTGATGAAGGACCAAATTGTGATGGCTAGACCACTGGATCAGAACATCTCCAAAACTGCAGCTCTTGTGGGGTGTTCCCGGTCTGCAGTGGTCAGTATCTATCAAAAGTGGTCCAAGGAAGGAACAGTGGTGAACAGGAGACAGGGTCATGGGCGGCCGAGGCTCATTGCTGCACGTGGGGAGCGAAGGCTGGCCCGTGTGGTCCGATCCAACAGACGAGCTACTGTTGCTCAAATTGCTGAAGAAGTTAATGCTGGTTCTGATAGACAGGTGTCAGAATGCACAGCGCATCACAGCTTGTTAGCCACAGATCGGTCAGGGTGCCCATGCTGACCCCCGTGCACCACTGAAAGGGCCAACAATGGGCATGTGAGAATCAGAACTGGACCAGGGATCAATGCAAGAAAGTGGCCTGGTCTGATGAATCATGTTTTCTTTTACATCACGTGGATGGCCGGGTGCATGTGCATCGCTTACCAGGGGAACACATGGCACCAGGATGCACTATGGGAAGAAGGCAATTGAGCATCTGTGGGATGTGCTGGACAAACAAGTCTGATCCATGGAGACCCCACCTTGCAACCTAGAGGACTTAAAGGAACTGCTGTTAACATCTTGGTGCCAGATCCCACAGCACACCTTCAGGGATCTAGTGGAGTCCATGCCTCGACGGGTCAGGACTGTTTTGGCAGCAAAAGGGGGACCGACACAAGCCTGTGTCCAGGAGACAGCCGTGGACAGAGCCACTTGGGGTCTATAACACCATCACAGATCTGCTGTTACATCTGTCAGCTTTTGACAGCAAGGAATTAGTGTCTATAATGAACTCAGAAACTACACTGACCTAATAGTTCCTCATGGGCCCTTGGTTGCTGTTGTAGAAAGGACACTATTTACATTTACATTAATTACTGTCCAGTGTCACCCAAATGAGGATGGGTTCCCTTCTGAGTCTGGTTCCTCTCAAGGTTTCTTCCTCATATCATCACAGGGAGATTTTCCTTGCCACCGTCACCACAGGCTCGCTCATTAGGGATAAATAGTTTAATAATTTAATGATTTTTTCCCTGTACTTTCCGTTTCTCTATTTTTGTAAAGCTGCTTTGAGACAATGTCCATTGTAAAAGGTGCTATACGAATAAATTGAATTGAATTGAATTAGGCAGGTGGTCATAATGTTATGGCTGATCATAATTATATATGAAATATGTAACTACAACATGTAACATATTAAAACAATAACACACAAGACAGTGAAGAGCATCCTGCTGCACACTTAATTGAAAGATCTGAATGTGGGAAATGTCCTGTACTGTAAGTTAGGGATACCATCATTTTTGTCCAGGCCAGTTTCATTAGTTTGTTTTTTTAAAATGTTTCTGTTGAACCCATTTCAAAAGCAATGTCTGATATTTCAGCCAATTTTCAGTACATTTTTATTTTTGTCAGTTTCAAGTTATTTCACTGACCATTGTGGGTTCTTCTTTCTTTAATGGAAGGGTACCAACAATTTTGTCCACGTGTGTATATATGTGTGCGATTGTTATCATGGTTACATAGATTATATCTACTCAGTTGTGATTATATCTACTCCGTGTATGCCATTTCTGTTCAGCATATTTCATTACGGTGTTACTGAGAGGAAGTGGTTGTTACTGATTAGTACTGGTCTATAAGGATTTGTATATAATGAGGTTGAGACGAGAGGGAAGCCCAGGAGAGAGAACTGAGGTTGGCTACAGCGGCTGGACTTGAGGGATCCTAAGGTCCAGATCTTCAAAAATCTGATCAATAGATTAAAAAGGTTTTCGAATGGGACACACTGGCAGTAACTCAAATGTCATTTCAGCCTGAAAAGGGGCTCCAAAGTCAGTTAAAGTGCCATGGCCTCTTTCTTGAGTACCATAGATTGCAGAAACTGATGCTTTGAAAGCTACTGAAGAGCTCTTTATAATGGTTATAATGTGGCATATGATGGTCGGTGTAGTCCAGAACTGTCAGACACTTCATAAGTGCAGCTGGTTCCTGTTTTGGTATTGGCAACAATACCAAATCTCTCCATAAAATAATGTGATCACATGACCAGAACGTTCTCTGTCTATCTTACGCTATGATGTACTGTTAAATTAACAAATAAAATGTAGATAAAAACTCTGTGTTTAGTAGGTGATCAAATACAGATTAAATTAAACAGATTCTACTGCATGTGTAGGGAGTAGGTCAGTTTTAATTGGCTCTCACTGTTGTGTAACAGGAGATCGACGGGAAATCACTCCTTCTGATGCAGCGCAACGATGTCCTGACTGGCCTGTCAATCAGACTAGGCCCTGCCCTCAAGATCTACGAGCGCCATGTGAAGGTTTTGCAGAGGACCCATTTCCAGGACGACGAAGCGTTCTGCTGAGACACACACTCTCGGTTCAAGAGTACACACGCTCAGATTTCTCTCTGGCACACAATGCAACTTTCTACTGAGACACAAGCAACTCACGTACACACTATTCGTACACACAATACTTCTGCACTCCATTCTGGACTTTTCCTTCCCTATAAACAGAAAAACATTCCAGATATTTGTCTTAAAGACACTAGCACACACTCACAGACGTTATTATCTCTTTCCATTCCTATGAGGATGAAGAACATCCAGTGAGGTGTGAAAACGCCCCTGAGATCACGCCACACTACAGAGTGACAAAAACAAAGGCGTTTTTTTTTTTTCAGGATGGACTGATCATGTACTTGCAGCTGAGATGGATTTGATTCCTCAGCTCATGAGCTTTTACCTAGGGTCAAATTCAGCGGTTGATGCCACAGGCATGTGTGATGCCCAATAGAGGGCAGCAGATGGCTGGAATACACCCTAAAACACGGAAGTGTCTGGAGTGGACGATGCCACTTTTGAGGACTTTATCATGGTCTGAAATCAGACTTTGTGTGCAGGATTTCACACCAGCGCTGGACGTGCTCGGTCAACAGAACAACATTTTCTTTTTCTGAGCAAGAGCTCACCGAGATCTTTTAGAACATATTGCTGAGTCACAGTTTTTGACCTACATACCTGCGGCACTGCATCCCGGTCTTCCCTATGCATTTGGCTACATGCTGTGTGCAGGTATTCTAGAACAGATTCTGGAAACCTCAGAGGTTTCATTAGCAGGTTCTAGAATCTCCATCAGAAAATGAAAATTATTATTGGAACCTATCATATTCTAGACCAGCTTCTAGAATCCTCCCAAAGACCATTAGAAAGTTCTGGATTCTGTATCAGAAAATGAAAACAATTTATAGAATCTGTCAGATTCTAGAACAGGTTGTATAACCTCCCAAAGTTCTATAGAACATCCTAGATTCTGGATTCTATGTAAGAAGAACTTGGTGACAGTTAGATTCTTTTTTTCTTGCTGAGCTCATATGCAAATGTACACTAAATGGCCAAAACTATGTGCACCTCGACCATCACACCCATATGTGCTGGTTGAACATCTCATTCCAGATGTATTCCCCTTTACTGTTACAATAAGCTCCACTCTTCTGGGAAGGCTTTCCACTAGATGTTAATTGTATGCTACAGCACACAGAGACATTCTATACAGTTGTGTGCTTCCATGTTTGAGGCAACAGTTTGAGGAAAGGACCACATGGGTGTGATGGTCAGGGGGTGCACAGACTTTTAACCATATAGAGTAGCTTGCAAAATGGAACTCCCTTTAAAAATGCTAAGCAATTCTATAATGCTTAGTGTGCTATAAATGTCCATTCAGATCTGGAGTCCATCAGCGAAATCATGTGGACCTAGAAATCATCACTGCAGACTGTTGTGCTTTGTACATATGTAAATGTGACATGAATTCCACCTGTTCGAATAATGAATTAATGACGGGCCTCTCACCAGCAGTTTCATCCCCATAAAAGCTCTCACCACGGATGTTGTTCAGAAAGTGTTTTGTATTTGGTGTGTGTTGATCTACAGTGTGTCTACTGTAACCAAGGTCACTCGAACAAGCTGAAGAATCAAGACGTGGAAACGTGGGATGGATTTGTGGGTTAGCAAGCTAACTTCTTATTTACACTTGGATCAATGTGGAATTTGCATCGCTGTCCATACAAGTGAACTGGATTTCTGACCATGCAGTTTAATTTCATGTTCACTTTAGACATTTGCTGACATTCCAGTCGACAAAAAGGTTCTCTGCTCGTTTGTGAGCTACAAGTATTCGTGCCATGTCTGCTGTGGCTAACAAATAACTGCAATTTTACTGCGATCATTTATTTTGAGTCTACACCAGGTTTGGGCCTGCATATGTGGTGATGATGGTGCTTTGACACACACTTGATTCACCTTTAGTAGTGTTTGGAGTGAATAGCGTTGGACCAGAGGTGGACACACTGATCAGTTTCGTTAACACGCTGATAATCTGTTGTATTCGTGAGCGCCTTTAGAAAGTGGGTCATATTTCATTTGACATTCCATTTAAGACTCTTTGATGATAAAACGGCTGATGTTTTTCGCATTTTATTGATGGGGCATTTCATAAACTGCTTGCTTCTGTACTTAAAACTGTAATATGACTGAATACGTAAATACTATTAATAACAATAGTAATATTGTTAATATTGTAGTTAACAGTTTACCATCAAGCGGCGTTAGTTGTTGTACTTTTTATGTAGATATCCAATCATGATGTTACAGTGTTGCCAGTTGTATATGAGTGTATTGCAAGTCGCTTATGAAGTGCTCTATAAATGAAATGGTGATTAGGAAATGCAATAACATCCTCAGTCATTCAAACAAACTCTCAGATTAAGAATTAAGATTGGACAATATGCCAAACATGATAATATCACGATAACTGAAGGCTTTATCAGAATATATATATATATATATATATATATATATATATATATATATATATATATATATATATATATATATATATATATAATTATAGAATATATTAACATCAACTGCAGTCTTTAATTACACAATTATTACAAAATAAATACTTAACAGCTAGGTTCACAGGAGCTAACTTGGCAAAAAAAAAAAAAACATATATAATGATTTTAATTACATACAGAATTACATTACATAATTACATATCAGCTAGCTTGCTTATTGTTAGAGAGATCATGTTAAAGCAACAATTATTACATATCTGGCTAATATGAGTGCAGTGCAGTGCTACATTTTGGAAGCTTCCTCGTCTAAGTAATGATGCTAAATTATTGCATTTTGTGCTTAAGGCCAGTATTTCACACTTAAAAACTAAGCCAAAATATAAGAGGCTTGGCTGAATGCTAGACCAAATCTGGATGTATTCATTTTTTTGAATAAAAATACCATGTTGTCCATATTGTCCACCTTAAACTTGTATACAATCTGATGTGAGGGTTCAAATGGAAAATTATGGCTTTTTTCCAGACTTTTTTTTTTTTCTTAAAGAGGCCCTGACGCTGTGTGTGACTTTCAACAGTAACTGTTATTTATTACTTCATGTTTTTATAAAACTTCCTTTTATGCGTTCTTGTCGTGTTGAGTATATCATGATGCTTATAGTCTTTAACATGCCTCCTGTGTGAATGTGATGTATAAGGTCCGCTATTTCATTTGTTAGCAGGATTTTTACACAGTGTGTTTTTATATAGACTGAAAGCAGTAGGGATGATGATAGGGTGCATTGAGGGAAGTCCAAATTAAGAGACCAAAGTGAACACTGTGTGTTACAAGTGTACATGTGATACTGTCTGAATGAACTGAGATTATTTGCCATCTTAAAATCAATTAGGTGGTGTGTGAGGTGGATATTCAAGTAGATCTATTCTGTTAAGTGTCTTACAGATGGAAAATTGGACTTTAAGAAGAAAACTTGTTTAAACAATCATTTACTGACCGTAAATAGTTCCGGATGTTTTAAGGTGGCAACTTACAGATCAGTGTCTCTGTTCTAAACTACAGCTGCACAGAGATACCATGAGATACCATGAGATACCAGAGATACCAGAGATACCATGAGATACCGTGCTTTTTTTTTAAATCTTGTCACCTTATGATCTAGCGAAAACAAGATATGGTAGATGTTTAGATGTGCAAGACTGAAGAGTTTAAAAAATAGTCAGCTGCTTTAACTAGCTTGGTTTTTTAGGTAGCTTAGTCCGCAGCTAGGTGACTGCTAAGAACATGCAGGTTGTTTTAACAGCAATATAATTGTTGTTACATTTTTGTATGGCACTGTAAAGTCCATGATGCAAGTACAGGCCTAATTGTTTAACTTGATATCTAAATTCACAGTAATGACTTAAAAATATTAAGCTACAGTCTTGAAAGAATGTGACCAATAATAATAATAATAATAATAATAATAATAATGTAATAATAACAACATCAATAATAATAATGAAAATGAATGGTTCCACTGAACTTTTGTGAGACTGATCTGATGTCCATCTTTTTTTTTGTATGTATTGTCACATACACGATGACGCATCCATTTTGTGTGAATGGAACTCTTGACTGTTATTCTCTTTTATTTTTTGCACTATAAATGCTCTTTAGTGCTGTGTGTTTGTGGTAGGGTGTGTACGATGTTCTCATTAACTTGTCCCAGGAACAAGACAGTGATGAATGTGCACATTAGTTTGATCACATGTCTGAAATAGGTCCCACATTTCTATGCATCAAGGCTTCGTGTCATTGAGGCCTTCCCTGTTCTCATGCTGCTCTGTACTGTGTTTGGGTTTGTTGTGTCTGTAGGTTTATACCTCATCTGTGCAATGTTTCATGGCTTATTAATCGTCTGCCGTTACTTTTGTTAAGAAGGAAAATTCATTTGAATTAAATGCAAAGATACACCTGTGTGTTGCTGGGTTTTTGTTTTTTTATTTGTTACTGCAGTATGGGATGTTCTCACCTAAATCCAGCACTGATTTAGCTCATTTAGCAAACTAACAATAATAACCTATGGTGAGCAATAGCCTTCTGTGATTAACCAGTTGTACATAATCTCTTTTAGTTACTTTAGCTTGAGGTGCCCCTTGTGGTCACTTTAGCAGTGAAGCCTAGCAGTAGCATTTTATGGTAACTGTTCCCTAATTTTGACTTTTTGCTATAACTTTATCAATAATAATAATAATAATAATAATAATAATAATAATTTCCTGTAGTAACTTCCCATGACCTCCTGAGGTAATTTTAGCTATAATGATAACCTCGTGTGGTAAGATTATCTGTAGTGATAAACATCTGTGGCAAATTTAGCTGCAGTGATAACCTCATGTGGTAAATTTAGCTATATTAATAACCTTCTGTGGTACATTTAGCTGTAGTGATAAATCCCTGTGGTAAATTTAGCTATAATGATAACCTCCTGTGGTAAATTTAGCTATAGTGATAACCTCCTGTGGTAAATTTAGCTATAGTGATAACCTCCTGTGGTAAATTTAGCTATAGTGATAACCTCCTGTGGCAAATTTAGCTATAGTGATAAACTCCTGTGGTAAATTTAGCTATAGTGATAACCTCCTGTGGTAAATTTAGCTATAGTGATAAACTCCTGTGGTAAATTTAGCTGTAGTGATAACCTCCTGTGGTAAATTTAGCTATAGTGATAACCTCCTGTGGTAAATTTAGCTATAGTGATAAACTCCTGCGGTAAATTTAGCTATAGTGATAACCTCCTGTGGTAAATTTAGCTATAGTGATAAACTCCTGCGGTAAATTTAGCTATAGTGATAACCTCCTGTGGTAAATTTAGCTATAGTGATAAACTCCTGTGGTAAATTTAGCTATAGTGATAACCTCCTGTGGTAAATTTAGCTATAGTGATAACCTCCTGTGGTAAATTTAGCTATAGTGATAAACTCCTGCGGTAAATTTAGCTATAGTGATAACCTCCTGTGGTAAATTTAGCTATAGTGATAACCTCCTGTGGTAAATTTAGCTATAGTGATAACCTCCTGTGGTAAATTTAGCTATAGTGATAAACTCCTGCGGTAAATTTAGCTATAGTGATAACCTCCTGTGGTAAATTTAGCTATAGTGATAACCTCCTGTGGTAAATTTAGCTATAGTGATAAACTCCTGCGGTAAATTTAGCTATAGTGATAACCTCCTGTGGTAAATTTAGCTATAGTGATAAACTCCTGTGGCAAATTTAGCTATAGTGATAACCTCCTGTGGTAAATTTATCAAAACTGATAACATCTTGTGGTAAATTTAGCTATAGTGACATCACCTTGAGGTAAATGTAGCTATAGTGATAACCTCCTGTGGTACATTTTAGGAGATCTATCTCTTATCAGCACCACACACTACTATTTCAGTGTCACAGCTTTACAGAGAATTAGTATTTGCTTCATTATGGTCATGTGACGGTCCTTTTTTAATCGATTTATGGGATTAAGAGCGCCAGTACTTTGCAGGACAACTGACGGAATAAGATTCGGATTATATATCTAAAAACTATTCTGTATGAGAAGGACTAAATTGTGTGTACGGCTAAAACACCCAGTATGGAACTAACGTTTATCCCCCGTGTGCACGCCGGAATGTGTTACACGTCGTGCGAGCCGTTCTGCACGCTTCCTGCACAAACCGGAAATAAGCAGAGGAGCGGTCCTGGAGGTGACCGAGAGGGATTCTGTTTTCTCTATAAAGGAACGTACTGAGAAAAAAAAATCGTGTTTGCCATTTTGATTGGACGCATTGTCCTGGTTTAGCAGGTTAAATGGGGTCTCATCTGGTGCGGAGCTACATCACGGAGCGGGACACGACGCCGGACCCGAAAGGCCCGCTTCAACACGACCCGCAGTTCGGCTTCGGCGAGGAAAGGAAAGAGAGAGGTGTGTTTTAAATGAAGAACTACGAATAATTGCATTATTAGAAGCCTAGAACAATCACTGCAAATCAGCTCACTTTTACAGTGTTTGAGTCAGTGTAGAGGTTTAGTAAGAAATAAGCCAGCTGTTGTTGTTGCACGACGTGTCATTTAACCTGCGGCTTAATCCCAAATGTCACCCTGTTCCATGTAAAAGTGCACTACATACAGCATGGAACAGCGTCTTATACAACCTACCTGCTGCACTGTGCAGCCTACATGCTGCTGTTTTGGATACCTGACCATTACACGCATATGTGGTTCTTCCCATAAATGTTACCACAAAGTTGGAAACACAGTTAAGTGGTCTTTATTTGCCACATATACAGTACTGCACAGTGAAATTCTTTCTTCTCATATCCCATTGTTGGGGGTTGGTGTCAGAGCGCAGGATGCAGCACCCCTGGGTCAGGGGCCTTGCCCAAGGGTCCAACGGCGGCAGCGCTGAGGCTTGAACCCCGATCTTCCAGAGACTCTGACACTGTTCCAGCATGACCATGCTCCTGTGCACAAAGCAGCTCCATGAAGATCTCCATGGTGTGGAGGTGAAGGTTGGAGAAGGTGGAAGATCGGGAGTGTCCTGCAAAGAGCCCTGACTCCGACTCAACCCCACTGGGATGAACTGGATCTGGAGTCTCCTCAGCATCCCAACATCAGAGTCTGATCTCACTAAGGCCCTTGTAGATGATTGATCACTAATCCCCACAGACACAATCCAACATCTAGTGGAAAGCCTTCACAAAAGATGATAGTGGAGCTTATTATAATGGTGAAGAGGGAAGTCTGCAATGAGGGCACACATGTGTGTGATGCTCAGGGGTGCACAAACATTTGATCATATAGAATAGAGGAGATGTCTATTAAAACTGAATTGGGTATAAACATGTCAACTGCTGCCAAAATGAGTCATTTTTGCACTTTTATTCAAAATATGTGCACCTAATTCCTTAGTATTGTTTTGCGCTTAAAATTGATTAAACTATACGTATACATCCAGCTTTAATAGGAATGTCTGTACACTTGCTCATTCATGCAGTTATCTACTCAGCCAGTCATGTGGCAGCAGCCTAGTGCATAAAATCCTACAGATACAGGTCAAGAGCTTCAGTTAATGTTCACATCAAACATCCAAACGAAGGAAAAATCTGATCTCTAACTTAACTATGGCATGGTTGATATATATATTATATATATATAAAAAAAAAAAAAAAAAAAAAAACTTATACTGTACTGTTTTGAAACCATGAGCTTTTTTTCCCTCAGTAACCTACAGAAACACAAAAACCTTTACACTGCAATATTTATTAATCATATTAACAGCATCTCCTGTGTTATTAAAGCTGCCATCAGTTACTTTTAAACAGTTTATTTTGATTCATTTTGACAAGTGTCCAGGCAAAGACCTGTTGCTGCAGTAACTATATGAATAATATAAAATCTAAATAATACACTAACATTAATAACAGTAGAGTATATAATTAGTATTGGTCTTCATGGTTATATGCCATAGAAAAACATTTGACTGGCATTGCAAAACAATGAACCAAAAAAACCCCATTTTGGACAAAAGCTTCTGTGTGTCTATATATATACGCAGTATGTGCACCGACTAGGCATTTCTATCAGAACCAGCATTAACTTCTTCAGCAATTTCAGCAACAGTAGCTTGTCTGTTGGATCGGACCACACGGGCCAGCCTTCTCTCCCCACATGCATCAGTGAGCCTTGACCGCCCATGACCCTGTCTCCGGTTCACCACTGTTCCTTCCTTGGACCACTTTTGATAGATACTGACCACTGCAGACCGGGAACACCCCACAAGAGCTGCAGTTTTGGAGATGTTCTGATCCAGTGGTCTAGCCATCACAATTTGCCCCTTCGTCAAACTCGCTCAAATCCTTACGCTTGCCCATTTTTCCTGCTTCTAACACATCAACTTTGAGGACAAAAGGTTCACTTGCTGCCGAATATATCCCACCCACTAACAGGTGCCATGATGAGGAGACACTCACTGCTCACAATGTTATGCCTGATCGGTGTATATGTGTGTTTAGCAGCAAATCATTGCTGACCAACACGCACACAAAAACCTGAGATTTTCCACTCTGCTGCATATGATCCCAGATGTGTGTTGTGATTTTTTTTTTTTTTTTTTTTTTTGTAGTGCCGGTTGCCACGCAGGATCACATGAACTTGGCCATGTTGCCACTGGAGCAGCGTGATTACTGCGCTCACTACCTGATCAAGCTGATGAAGTGTAAGAGAGACAACTTCCCCAACTTCCTGGCCTGTAAGCACGAGAAACACGACTGGGATTACTGCGAACACCAGGAGTAAGCTATTCGTTTCACTTCTGTGCAGCTTTCAATGGTTGTTGCTTAGAAATCCACAGCACTGTTGTATCCTTAGGTCTGACTGGTCAGAGGATGTTGATTACTTTTCAATAACAGCAGCTCTGACAGCAGCCCATTCATAGCGACATAATAATCATAATAAACAGATTGAAAATGCAAATGAGGAGAATCATTGGTGGTGAAGTTTTGTGTACGGAGTTATTTATGTAACATGTCAAAGAAAGAGTCTCCAGTTTCAGTGATTTGTAATAGTCAGAGGTAAAGCTGTAAATTTAAGAATTACACTGTGTGAAGGTTTACACTACAGTTTTTTGGTAACATGTTAAAAAAGAAGAAGGAGAACGAACGAGTTCATAGCTGCTATCATGGTGAGTTGTGAATGTGTTCTCTTCACAAAAAAAAAAATGCTTCAAGGAATATTATAATCAAAGTCCGAGTGATGAGAGCAGTTTGATTATTTTACTATTTAACAGCACAACTTGTGATTTTATTTCTGATATAAAACCTCTCATCAGGTGGGTGACTTGGCCAAAATGCTAAGTCATGATTGTTTAGTTTTAATATTTATCTAAATTTCTGTATCTGGTAACGGTCACGGTGAAGGTACATGATATTATGTCATTGCTCAGAGCAGCAGAATTTGATTGCAGGAAAACCTCTTCGTACCTCTTTAGACATCTTTCTCCTTTTCCTTAATGCAGGCGTTGTTTTGTTGGACAAAAGGAGCCCAAATATGAGCTGACTATTCAAACATTGAAACCCTCTTTTAACTAAAACAGACTTAAAATTCTAACCGCGTGATTCACTTTCGATAAAATCGATACATAATCAATAGTAATACAGAGACATTTTAGGAAAGTCATACAGTATATTTCACATGGAAGTCTGCTTTTCTTGCTGCACAAACATCAGGGATTTAACCTAAAAGCATTCTTAGACCCTGACTACAGAGCATCTTTGTCAAATCTGCCAAATTCTATAAATATATTGATGAAGATCCCAATTATAGTCCAGCTCTAGGCACAGCTGTAACCTGCAGGGTGTTTTTCCCCCCTTTTCTTTATGCCTCCCGTCATTGTTCGCTCTGCTAATCTATTTTCTTTGACTCTCTTGTCCTTCCTGTCTGCAGTTACGTGATGAGGATGAAGGAGTACGAGCGAGAGAGACGGCTGAACCTGAGGAAGAAGAGGATCGAAGCGCAGGCGGCATAGTCATCCGTCTTCACCTCTCCATCTCAACTATCTGTCCTCTTGTGTATGGTGTCCTTCCCTCTGTAAATACCAACCTGCTCTCGACATTAAAGA
Organism: Hemibagrus guttatus; assembly: GCA_033459395.1. Classification (NCBI taxonomy): domain Eukaryota; kingdom Metazoa; phylum Chordata; class Actinopteri; order Siluriformes; family Bagridae; genus Hemibagrus; species Hemibagrus guttatus. The sequence goes on along the minus strand of JAUCMX010000025.1, from coordinate 16,984,314 downwards.
GCACCTTTATCCTGCTTAAAGGCTTGTGATTCTTGTGTCCAGCTCTCAGCGTTTATTATATTGAAACCTACAGACCATTTCCAGACAAGACATTGGTTAGCGTTCTTAAAGTTCCATTCAATAGCAGGATAAATCTGTAAGAAACTCCAATCAGAACTACTTTATCATCTGATTCGTGCTTAAGGTACAGCTCCGCCTTCAAGCTTCAGGCCAAACCTCCTTTATCAATCTGTGTACACTACGGAAAGAGTCGTCATCTGATGTCTAAAAACACCAAGCCTATGTAGGCAGTCTGGCTGTTTAAAAAACATCTTTTGCATTAACTAATCCCTCTGGTTTGAACGCATGACACAAACACCAAAGCAGAATTATTTACTGTGTATTTCGAATGTAAACATTAGCAACGGTAAACAATCAATATGAATTCATCAAGAGCGTCGATATTCAAAATTTGTGCCGTGTCATAAAATGTTTCACATCTTTATTTGATTAATATACATGTCTGTAAATACTGCATTACTAATTTGAACTGGGGAAAAAAAAATGACATGTTTTAGTTTACAGTGTTAAACATTACAGTGGCTTAGGAAACACAGATTACTTGATTAGCTACTGTCTAGATTACGGTCAGCTGGGTGATCCAGAAGCTGCAGAATGGTCAAGTCCAGAATCTCACCATCAGCCCTTTGCCTGTCAGTGCTGTGAGTACAGCCTCTGCTGAAGGGTTTAGAAAGCATGGAGCGTGGTGAGAAGGTGTGCTGAGAACCAGGAAGGACGTATGGTCTTTCAGAGGTGATTGGTTCAGAAGGGGTGATGTCAGGAAGGGGGTGTGGCTTATCAGCAGGATGGTTCTACAGGATGAACGGCAGGATGGGGGAACGCAGAGGTGGGTAGTCGCGGAACTCCTTCAGGTAGCTGCGGTGTTTTCCTTTAGCCCACACGGTCATCTGGATGAAGCCCACCAATGTGAAGAAGGCCACAGGCAGGCACTGGGTCATCAGGGTGAAGCCCAGCCATGAGCCCAACTGCGCACACACGAAAACTACTATTATTGAATGTCATTCTTTAATATATATATATTTTAAATATGTAATGGTTAGCAAATTGCTTTGGTACAAAAAAAAGGAATAAAACACTTTCTGTTATAAATAATTTCACACCACATCACACTGCTGATTATTGTTCTTTAACAGCTTTTATTCTTTAATGATATGGCTGCATGTAAACCTAGCTACTGCCTTTCAGAGATGATGTAGTAAAGTTGTATTAGGAATGAATTTTCTTTAATGAGTTTTTTTCTTTAAGCGTTTTCAGTTTTAGTAACCGAACACTGATCTGTGTTCCTGCTCTGAAATACTGAGTGATTTATGGTGGGAGTTTCTTCCATATGGACATTAACTCCATGAGTGCTGTATTTAGTACGAGACAAAATTAGCATGTGAGAGAGAGAGAGAGAGAGAGAGAGAGAGACAGACGCTCACCTCATATGTGTAGTTAGGGCAGGACACGAGCAGAAAAATCCAGGTGAAGGGGTTCTTAGTTGGATATGGGATCTTCCTAGTTTTAGATCCTGAGAAATGAAAGGATTTATTTATATATCTATAACAAAATGCCTCCAGTCAAGAGAACACAAAATGTGTCTAATGTCTTCTGTGTTCAGACGTGAGGGAGTGAAGCTTTACCTGGTGGTCGTAGATTTCTCAGTGCGATATGGATCGAGAAGTTTCCGATCTGGCAGAACTGCACAAAGAGAAATGAGTTTTAAAATGAAATAAATTAATGAAAATATCTAGAACAGACTACATTTAAAATCGATGTACTGTACAGGTCCAGTCGTGCCTAAGAGACTCCAGTATAATAACATCCGGATTAGTTTAGCTCATGTTCGGTAACTGGGTGATTATTAGCAATGAAAATGCTGTACATTTATAAACACAGATTAAATCTCCTGTCAGAACTCCTGTCCGGTTACATTATGTTATTTAGCCAGGCCTGTCTGCTTACCTTGGGCTTGAGCTTGTGTATGAATGTATGAGTGTAAAAGTAATAGGTTTATGTTATGCTGTCTGGCTAAAGCAAGTCTGAAAAATCCTTTCAGAAATCCTGTCACTTACCAGGAAAATAATCAGGGCCACTTTCACCTGCTGCTCTCCGTAGGCTGAAACATGGGCACAATATCAGAAAATCAGAACGACAGAGAACGCAAGCTGAAAGTGGGCCTGGAATTTTAGACATTCTGACATTTTCGGTGGGCGACGTAACTACAACCCAACAACGTTCTGTTTTAACCATGAACGATCACAGTTGGAAACTCAACTATTAGCATTTTGGGGTTGGAAATGCACTTTTTTTTTTTTCTCAGTATGTAAAGTGTGTTAATTAGTATGCACTCACTCGGCGGTGTGTATAGCGGGTGGTTGATGTAATAAGCCATCCAAGCCGCGAATCCCCAATAGTACGTACAATTCTGGAAAACACACACTGGGTTTGTCAATAACACGTTTAATTATTTCATCGACCCCCATACAAGCTGCTCTTTAACCTACATAGCATAAAATAGCGTTTTAAGCAAATGTCAGGTAAACAAAAGTTTGTTACAGGGTAGCGTTCAGCAAGTGAAACTAGAAAGGTGACATAATGCTAACTAAACTAACTAGCTGGGTAACAGCACAGTGTTGTGTGTAGCTAGCTGGCTAGCTTTGGTACTTTTATTGAACAATGACATGATGTATTTCAAGTTAACTTTTCAAAAGATAGCTAAACTACTGAACTGGAGAGGAAGGTTCTCAAGTCACAAGAAATGAATAATCATCTGTTTTATCCATTCATGGGGTCAAAACAAACACAGCTTGCCAAGTAGAAACGCCTCCGTCTTGGAGAAGTGTGTGTGTGTGTGTGTGTGTGTGTGTGTGTGTGTGTGTTTCACCTTAAAAATATTGCGTAGAGGCATTGTCCCGTGAGAAAAGCGGTGGACAAACAGCGTCTCTAGCAGTCTCTTGACGTAGTGGAAGGAGTGGCACATACATGCCAAGCTACAGCACAGGAGAACTGCATTACCCATCAGCCCTTTAGCTTTTAGAATATTATTACAACACTGGCTAGTTAGTCTACACACACACACGCACACACAGTATCTGTATGGGTCAGATGTAAGGGTCAGAAGAGGAAGTTCCGGGTTTGAACACAGGGTGTCGCTCACACGCACACACACACACACACACACACACACACACACATCCAGAAGGAAGCTCTTCAGCTCTTCATTTCAAGGTTACAGTGTGTAATAACAGTTTACAAAACAAAATGCTTGTTCTTTTAACAGATTTTCTATCAATTCTCCCAAAATGTGCGAGGGAAATAATATTTTAAAAAATAATATCAAAAAGTATATCATGTTTCACCTTAGTTGACCTCCAGCTACAATGAGGTTAATTCTGTAGACCTACAATAATGCGGTTGTGTGTGTGTGTGTGTGTGTGTGTGTAGAAATACTGTATTCAGGGTGAACTGTGTAGTCTGTAGCCAGTGTTGTTCTACTGTATCAAGCAGACAGAAGAGCCAGTTTATAACCTGCCTATGAAGGCTCATACTTCACTACAGCAGATAAATCCTTCTGTATTTGTATATTACATAAAGTCTTTTTATCTGTTCTGTATAAGAAAAGGTTTAAGGTTTAAACCCGCTGGTTTAAGAAAATATTTGTAAAGTATCACTCACTGTACGACCCAGTGCTTGCTCGTGGTGAAGTCATATTTGGGCGGGTAAATAAACGGCACACGGAAATAAAACAGCAGGTAGATGATCAGCGGGCCGGCATATTCCGTCAAAAACACCTGAGAGGTTAAAAAATAAATAAACAAATCAGATAGTGTGGAAAGATTTTGTGAGAAGAGAATATTTTACAGGAATAATTTACATTGTTGTCAAAACCAATATACGTATTGTAAAACTTAATATATTAATACAATATTTAAGGTGGGGTTTTTTCGTCTGGAATTAAGAGCACAGCTTAGGTTGGATTTAATCAACCAATCACACATCAGCACCATGACATTTTATCTAACACGAGCTAGCTCGATAGCGTACTTGCCGAGTGGTAATAATCACACAGGTAAATATTTAATACATCTTGAGCAACAAACAACTGAACCTCAGATAGCAATAGCAGGACAGGTCATTTTAGATTAACTAGCTAGCTGGCTAAATGTTAGCACAATGCTAGGATTCATTGTCTACCGCTTATCCGATCTATACTCGGGTCACGGGGAGCCTGTGCCTATCTCAGGCGTCATTGGGCATCAAGGCAGGATACACCCTGTACGGAGTGCCAACCCATCGCAGGGTACACACACACACACACACACACACGACAATTTAGAGATGCCAATCAACCTACAATGCATGTCTTTGGACTGGGGGAGGAAACCAGAGTACCCAGAGGAAACCCCCAAGGCATGGGGAGAACATGCAAACTCCACACACACATGGCGGAGGTGGGAATCGAACCCCCAACCCTGGAGGTGTGAGGCAAACGTGTTAACCACCAAGCCACCGTGCCCCCCTATGCTAGGATTAAAAAGCTAGATAAATCATTAAACTGTTTCATTGATTTTTAAGTTCAAAAAAGGCTAGTGCACTGGAGTGCAAAAAGCTGAGTTTGCTCCATGCACTATGGTTAGGAAAGAGAAAAAAATGTGAAAAAAACCTGAATTATGCAGTTTGTCTAAAAAAAAAAAAAAAAAAAAAATCTAATCATTTGACTGTAAAGTATGTGAAATGTAACTTAAGCTCCACCTTTAGTGACCTGTGGAAATCCGTCACTCAGTGAAATAGTGTGGTGTTGTGTGAGCATGTGTCAGTAATAATCACTACAAACTCTCTCACTCATACACACACACTAAAATCCTGTGTGTGTCAGTGAGTTATTGTAGCTGTGTTGAACTGGTATTAATAAACCCCCTCAATATAGCACCACCTAATCCTCACACTCTCTCAGCTATGGAGCATGGAGTTTATGCTGCGGTGTCTTATCTGTGTTTTGGTAGAACGTAAACACATACACCGCGACCCAACAAACTCTCCAAAGCAAGATGTAGTGAGTAAAGTTAGAGTGTATACTGTATAATATAGTGAATAAAGTTTATGCCAAGAGTGTTTTTTTTTCTTAAACGTTGTCATTGATGAGTAAACATAATTGGCTGTTTGCCATGTCAATCAAACCGTCTCTTCTTGTCAAAGTAGGCGGTTCCTGCTCACATTTAGAAATGGAAATGTATGAGATGAGACAGTGTGTGTGTGTGTGTGTGTTACCGTGACCCAGCTGATCTGGGCTCCCAGGTCTCTGAAGTAGAATGTTGCTGTGGTTCCCACAGGCAAGTGCTGCAACACGTCTTCATCCTTCAGAGATTTCCCCTCTGCATAAACAATCCCACAATGCATCAGTACACACACACACATGCACTCACACACAAAGCCTAGTGTGATTGTGGAAGTGGAAGAACACCTTCCAGACAGTGTGCTTAAAGTGAGGTTCCATATCACACACTCTAGCATGGATTATTTCTGTATGTCCAAACAGTTATTGGAAAAAGAAAGAGTCGATATCTGGACAGATCTGTCTAACAATAATGAAAGTACTCACTGGGGTCGAGACGAATAGACTGTCTGGCAGGATAAAACTGTGGGTCTGTAACAAAAACACACAGAAACATAATAATACAGTCCACCAACCAACCAGCTGATCGTTCTTTTGATTTCTTTAGCTTAACGTACTGCTTAGCATAAAAATACCAGATTTATTGCATGATATACAGTGGAGTTACACATGCAGCGGGTAAAATAGGTATTGAAGTAAGTATTTCTGAAAGTGCTATTGACATGGAATTTTCACCAGATGTTGGGAACAACCCATGCAACACACACATGCAAAGAAATCAAACCATAGATGTCCATACATTAAGTGATGTGTAATAATGTGAAATGACACAGGGAAAAAGTATTGAACACGTGAAGAAACGGAGGTGCAAAAAGGCATGGAAAGCCAAAAATACCGGCTGAAATTTATCAGTAATTAGAAAGCAGTCCTGCCCCTGGTCAGTGCAAATTAATATCAGCTGCTTCAGTCCCAACTGATGGCCTGTGAAGAGGTGTCTCATTACCAGGGTGTCACACAAGAAACATCTCATGATGGGTAAAAGCAAAGAGCTCGCTCAAGACCTTCGCAACCTTACTGTTGCAAAACATACTGATGGCATTGGAATTTCATGTCAATAGCACCTTTAGAAATATATTTACTGAGAAAAATGGCGATGCGTTCAGAAAGCAAACTAGCTAACCAGCAAGCTAACTCTAATATAAGATATTAAACAATACATATATGCTATACATGCTCGGCTAATATATTCTACCCACTGTCTGATTTTATCGATCTAGCTACATTACTCGAAACGAAAGAAAAGCAAGGGAAAAAAACAAAACATGGATAAACTACACTGAACTGATTTTACCCAAATGACTCTTTTAAACAGTTACTTATGAAAATGTAATATTCAAATGTGAAGAACAATCTACGATGTGCAAAACCTTAACAGTTATCACAGAGTGGTATCTGAAGTCAACAGTGGAATCAGTTCTTAGCGCTGAGCTATTAGCAGGTTAAAAGTTTGTTTACTCACGGCTCTTATGGAACATCGACTTGATCTCTCCAATAGTTGCATTTGGCTCCACCTGTTCATCATAAACACACACAAATAAACACTCCACTCTACACACTCTGTGTGTGTGTGTGTGTGTGTGAGTGAGATTACTGTACATGTACGTGTGTGACAAATTAGCAGTATATTTAGCCGCTATCTCTGGTGTTCCCACATGGTGGGTGTTTGGAACAGCTGACATTCTTAGACGCAAAACACACCAGGTGCTGCACATGTCCTAAAAGTGTAACATCCGTGTCATGGCACTCGAGCTGCAATCTACACCATCCCACATGAATCCTGTTTGCTCAAGTATGCTATAAACACATGCTAGTGTGTGGTAGCTGTGCAGTATGACCACACCAAAGTGTTACAACCACAGATGAAACGCACGCACATACACATGTACAGTAAAGAGATTCATTCTGGAAGTTATTAGTGGACACTGAGAATATCAAAATTCTCCACACACTACACAACCTTTCACCCGGCGAAATGCCTGACAAAAAGGACATGATCCCAGAATCCCACTTTTTTTGCTGCACTATGAATACATTACCAATCAAAAGTTTGGACCAATCATTGTAGAGAAATATAAAATTATGTTTAAGAAATTTGGAAACATATAAAAAGGTTCAAAAGGTCGGAGTTACAGATTGAAAGACTGGTGTCTCTGTTCAGAAGTCTGGAGTCACTGTTTGGAGACACTTGATATATGACTAAATGACAGATGCCAACACGGAGACTCCCAGTCATCATGACTTTTGACCTTTCATTAAACTTTCTTCATTAACCCTGACAGCGGGTCGAGGCTCCTGGCTGCTACAGTGTCCAAAGGATCATGGCACCCTATGACGAAGAGCACCAGACGTTCCTCAAAACCCACGTTAGCAAGCTATAGATAGCACCGAGCCCCAAAAGTAGCTGTGTTAAATATAACTGAGAGGACATGCACTGCTACACGCTGAGTTGCCTGGTTGTTGGGTCAGTATTAACAGTGCAAACTGAATCATTAGGAATAATTTTAATGTTCTTGAATGTATAAAGAAAGAAAGAAATAAAACTTGCCCTTACCTTGTCCAAGAAGCAGAGCTTGTCCTTGGTCTTGGCATCCAAAATCTCCACCTCGAAAAAGACAACAGCTTTTTTAGCTTTTTTGGTGGGTTTGCGTTTGGCTGGCACGGCCCCCGGAAGGCCTGTGGCCGTGGCGTCATTCCCAGGCGGTTTGGGTCGAGTGGCCTCTATCGCCAAAGTGTCCATTCTGTCGCTCTCTATTTTTGTATACCGTCTTATTTCTTTGTGTTTTCTATCTTCCTGCCAAATGAAATCTGTCTATCTGTCTCTATCTCTCCCCTGCAGCCATTCCCTCTCTCATGCACACCCTCTAAATGGAGAGCTGCGAAAATCCCTGTCTCTCCCCCAATGCCATCCCTCCTCCACCCTGCCCTCTCTTTCCTTCTAAAAAGAGAGCCAGCCAGTTGGGGGAATCTCCCCTGACTCCTCCCTTCTGTCCTCCTCTCCCCCTACCTCATTGGGGTACTGGCTTTATTCCACCAACCCCAGTGCAAACCCCATAACCAGTCACGACCTGCAAATGAGTGCTTGTTGATGTAATGATATGATGATATTAATATCACCAAAGATAACATCACAACATGTTTCTCTAAGAGTATTGTCCGGTATATTTGGGAGTTCTCTGACAGGGCTACGCAATATATGGAACAAACCAGTCTTTTTGTGGTGTGTTAGCTAATGATCAACTCCATCTCAGTTTTTGGTAAAAGTTTGAATGCATTAAGTAATATCGCTATCACAATATTCTACAGCAATGACCATCTCCATTATTACTCGCAGTGTCACGTAGCTGGAATCTTTTTCAGCTTACTTATTTGATCAAACAAACACTTTTGAAAATGTATTAAAATATATAGCACATCTTAGTCAGTAAACCTGAATGGATCTAAATATCACAACAAACATCGTGTACAGTCTGTCTCTCTTAAAGGTTCTTCATGGTACTCTGAACAGACAGTTTACCTACGAGTGAGTTTTTTTTCAAGGAGAACCCTTTGTGGAAGTTAATGACCCTTAATTGCCCATTAAACACTTAGAGAGCTGGCTGGACTGACAATCTGCAGAAATGTTTGGACCTGCTGATTGTATAAACTTATTTATAAATGTTACAAAATGAACATCGGTCCAACTGCTTTGCACCTAATCATGAAGTACTACATAAGTATATAATGTATACACAGACTTAGAAAGAAATGACCCAGCACTTTTATTATTGAGCAACCTGTTTATTGACGCAAAACCAAAAAAAAAAAAAACCTTGCCTTTTGAGTCACAAGCAAAAGCTTCCCAAACTCCGAGTCAAAGCTCACCTTGATAAAGTCAGCACAATGAGAATGCTTTCACATGTGGATCTCACATCCTTTCCCATTCAGTGAATAAACGTTTATTAGGGGTGAATTTTATTTGTTTTTAAGCACCGTTTTTGGGTGGGGAAAAAAGAAGAAAAAACAGCTCTCAGATACTTTATGTATTCTCCACAGAAATGCTCGGTCATCTGTGTAACTGCAATTTTATTATATCTTTTTGAAGTGATATTAATATGATACAGACGTTTTAAATGTACCGTTTAACACTGGGTTCAGCAAGCTCATGAATTAAAATTCTTTGTAATACAGATTTGATTTGATTCATGAAATAAATCTGTACGGAAATCACTGGAGATATTTGCGATCCCTGGCCATATAACGCTGAAGACCCTGTTGCTCTATGACTCTAGATAAGTTTAACACGTGTGAAAATATGACAGTATGGTGCTTAATGATCTCTCTCTCTCCCTTACACACACACACACACACACACACACACACACACACACACACACACCTCAAGAGCTAATGTGAAAAATGCCCTTGCCCCTACTCCCCCCTTATAAATGCAACTAGTGCTAATTATAACCTGCCTACTGGCAATGAAACACACACACACACACACACACACACAGAATCAGATTTAACCTGGTCATAATGACTGTTATACAAGGCTGCACATTTATACTGGTTGTTAATCATTACAATATAGTCAGCACTAATCACTAAGCATGATGTGTAATTGTCCTGCCTGATATCAGCTGCTCTACCTTTCTTAATTAAACGTACAAGTTATTCTACTGATCCTGATTTTTCTTGTTAAAGTCGATATTTCTGATTCACATATTCGATGTATGTTTTTTCGCATTGTTCGCAAACTTACATAGTGATCTGTATCTTGTGTATCTTTCTAATGCATCATGCCCACTCTTAACTGGTATGATACAATTCAATTCAATTCAATGTATTTGTATAGCGCTTTTAACAGTGGACATTGTCTCAAAGCAGCTTTACGGAAGTATAGAAACAAAGAGAAAAAAATAGTTACTATTTATCTCTAACATTTACCCAAATGAGTAAGCCTGAGGTGATGGTGGCGAGGAAAAACTCCCTGAGATGACATGAACCTGACTGAAACACTGCCTTTCATACACACAAATCTAGCTAGAGTAAAGTAACGTTAAATCTGATTCAGTGACTGAGTGGGCTGTGATCCGGCACACAAGCACCTTAACAGGACTTGTCAATTAATCTGATTATAATCTTGATCACAATATTTGCCTTTCTTAAATAATAAAGATGATGTTGCTTTCGGCTGCTCCCTGTTCGGGGTCGCCACAGCGGACCAACTGGTCCGCACATCAACTTGGCACAGGTTTTACGCCGGATGCCCTTCCTGCTGCAACCCTCCCATTTTTTCCGGGCTTGGGACCGGCACTGTATCCAGTGGCTGGGAATCGAACCCGGGCCTTCCGCATGATAGGCGAGAAACCTACCACTGAGCCACCAATGCCTCTTTCTTAAATAATAAAGAAATGATTATATTAGAGATCTTCAGCTACGTGATATAAAATATTCAATAGAGTATTTTATTAAATCACCCTTAGGTCTGGGGAATGCAGTCTAACACCAGTGTGTACAGTATTAGATTAAAATCAACCCACATTAAATTTCCGATCTTTGTACTGGTGAAAGTTCTTTTTTCCCTGGAATGTGGCCAGTTTAGCCCGCTTGCTTGTTCAAGACTCTCCGCTTTAGCTGCACGTTATTTCTGAGTGACTCTGTGGCGCCACCATGTGGTTACTTTGCGTTAACATCTATAGAAACATTTCATTCAAGAAAAAACATGTCGTTTAAATGCTTTATATGGCTGATATCCTGTTCATGGATTGTGTGTATGAACCAGTTGTTTCAAGTTAAACTAGTTTGATGTGACAAGTTTATTTGGGTCATTCATATAAAATAATAATAATAATAATAATAATAATAATAATAATAATAATAATAATGGCCAACTTCCGGGAGTCTGACAGCAGCAGCATGGTCGCTAGGTGCGTTAGAAATTCAGAAAGAAATCAACCTTCAGTCACTGCTGTGGTCCACACACTCGTTTACTAGCATGTAATTACTCACTTGCTCCAGAACCATGTCACGTTTTAAAGCGTGTAAATAACTGGTATGTTGTTTAGCCTAATATAAGTGTGAGCTATAGATGAACCTGCCTTACCATAAACGCCCGATGGGTGTTAGAACCTAATAACAACGAAATGCAACAATATAACGAGACATGAAACACTGCTAACATCACCATCACCATCACCGTCACTCTCTACATCTATAACGCCTCTATGATGACTTATTAATGTGCGATTACTGTCCAATCAATTCAGAGTCTAATCTCCCCTTCACCTTCTGCCCTGCGTCGCAAAATAACACATTTTGCTAAAATAAATAAATAAATAAATTCCTCCAACAAAACACGCCTATCATCATTTAAAAACGAAACAAATGTTACACAGTCTAATCCTTTGCAGAAACAATCTTACCTCGTAATGCTTCATTTTGTCTGCAGTTTAAACTCGTTGTCATCCGATATAACTGACAGAGCCAACATCCAATCAGAGCGCTCGACCAACATGGCGTGGGCCAATGAAAGCTAAGCTTGTCGTTGTTCTCACCGGAAGTTATGTAGGATTATAGGCAGGCCGACCGTTGGACAAAGAAACGCATTGGACACGCCCACTTTTGCCCTCCTTTCTAAACGAAATCGCACCTTATCTAGCCTACTTACTACACAGGGCACTTTTTAGTAATTGTTTTTTTCATAGTCATGCAAATAAACTTTTATCATTTTCTAAATTCCACAATGCACTGTTTAGGGATGGTGTCCCTAGGGTGCAGAATACCCAGAATGCACTTTGCTGTGTGTAGGGAGTAGGAAGTAGGGCAGGATATCGAGCAAAGGGCAAGTGCCATTAGTGCATTCTGTCTGTGATTAATAACAAGTTTTAAAACATTTAAAACAACAACAAAAATACTGTATGATTTTGAAGCACATAGACACATTAACTTGTATTCATATTGTCCTATAATCATTCCAGTGGTGCAACTTTTTAATAACCTTTGAATTATTTAGGCTGTGTTACTTTTAATGTATTTGTGAAATCCCTTTTGTGTGTTTGTTTTTTTGTGACATGTGTTATGCTTGGATATGGTTTTTCCCCTCCACTCCATTTATTAAATATTTGTGGGTATTTATGGAGTCAGTTCAGGAACCACATAATAGCAGTGTGAGAGGCATCTGGACAAATCAGAACCATGAATCTACTCTATCGGGCTATACGTCCCACTCCCGAGCTCCCAGTGTTCTGAGTTCCCAGTGTGACCACTTCTTCTTTCCAGGCCTGCCTGATCCACCAGATGCTCCAACGCTTTCTTGTAACGTGGTGGTGCTCATTGCTGCTGTGCATAGATCTGTGTGGACAGCCTGTGACCCAGTGCTGTGGATAGAACCGCTTGGAGACTCAGAAACTACACTGACCTATTAGTTCCTCAAGATCTCATGGTTGCTGTTGTAGAAACGACATTATTTACATTATTTCCTGTCTAGTGTCACCCAAATGAGGAAGAGGTTTCCTTCTGACCCTGTTTCCTCGTAAAGTTTCTTCCTCATATCATCTCAGGGAGTTTTTCCTCACCACCATCGCCTCAGGCTTCTCATCAGGGATAAAATAGTAACTTTAAACTTTTTCTTTTTTCTATGTTTCTATACTTCTGTAAAACTGCTTTGAGACAATTTCCATTGTTAAAAGCACTATGCAAATAAACTGAATTGAAAATTGAATCATTAGAAATATGTTTAAACGTGAGTTGTAAATAAATGTCACGTCACCTGTGTATTGTAAGCTGCAGGTCTTCTTTTGACCTAGCTTCTCTTGACTTCTGACTTTTGACCTAGCATCTCTTATAAGACAAGATAAGATAAACCTTTATTTGTCCAACAGTTGGGGACATTTCCATGTTACACCAGCAAGAAAAAAAATGTGCAAATATAAAGCAGAGATTAAAAATCTATATAAATACAGAAGAAGAGAAAATAACAATAACAGTAATTTCACAATCAAACAGACAATTACTACTATTATTATTATTATTGTGTCAGTAGTGTGGTACTGTATTGAAGTCTTGACCTTTAGATTACTGGTTAATAAGAGCTAGTTAAAAAAAGTATTGACCTTGTCCTGTTTTCACACAGCAATTATTACTAGCAAAGCATTAGCAATACTGTACCTGTGTTATTTAAACAGCAGCAGCAACAATAACAACAAAGCAAGGTTAATAATAAGTATTATTACAGTCAGTTAGGCAGTTCGTTAGTTAGTTATTAGTTAGTTAGCTATTAGTTAGTTAGTTATTAGTAGGGCGTGGCAGCGCTGTTTTTGCCGACTTGGCAGCAGCATGACTGATTCTGATCCAAACAGAGGACGGGATATTTGTAATCATTGTGACGTATGTCCTACCAAGGCCGTGTTCCAAATCCTCCAATCTCCTTCAATCAGACGCTGTCTATCGGTTGGAGCACACTTCCTAGTGCACTAGATGAGCGCTAGAGGGCGGATTGATATTCAGCCTGGAAGTTACCGTTTAGAACGCTCTTGATGCTGCCAGAGTTTTCTCGAACTTTCGGAAATGCTTCAAAACCGGAGGCCATGGGTCCTGAAGCGCCAGTGTCAGACATCACCGAACCCTGGACACACCTGCGACTCTAATGTAGAGGATTAACACTGGACGATTTGTACCTATTATTATTTAACTTCTGGTGGAGTTTATCATAATTAAACTTGTAGAAGAAAAAATCTAAATGGGGAAAATGGGAAAGGACTACTACAGCATTTTAGGGATTAAGAGGGACGCGTCTGAGGACGAGATCAAGAAAGCGTACCGCAAACAAGCCTTAAAATATCACCCGGATAAAAACAAGTCACCCGACGCTGAAGAGAAATTCAAGGAGATCGCGGAAGCCTACGACGTCCTGAGTGATCCGAAAAAGAAAGACGTCTATGACAGATTCGGGGAAGAAGGTGAGTAGTTTTGAGAGATTTTGTTGAAATAATTGCGTTTAGTTTAGATTTTTGGTTCTTGTATTAAAGCGTCTAACTTTGCGAAGGCTGGTGCGTTGTTCGAGGTCGAATGCTAAATCCCCTCATAAGTGCACGCTATCTAGTGCCCTATAAGATCACCATTTGGGATGCGGATTAATCCTCAACTCATTGGCAGGCAGGGAAGAAAATCCCGTATGCTCCATTCTCCCTAATTGGCTTTAATAACATTGACCTGAAAACACAAGCAGGAACAGGTTTCTGTATTACTAAACGGATAAACTTTAAGTTCACGTTAAACTATCGCGATACTACGTGAATACACACTGAATAATGCGACGTACCTTGGTGACTAACTTAAAAAAAAAAATTCCCAGTGCCTCTCGCAGTTGTGTTGCGTCACAACTGCAATTGCGTCACAAAGTAATTATATAGACATACTTCAAAGAAACTATAGAAAGTATAGTTACTGTCAGTGATTTTTTTTTTTTCTTTCTTACAGCCTGTAACACTCTGGAGTTAATAGTTAGGCAAATACATTGCAACTAACCATAAACCATTAAGAAAGTCTTAACCATAGATATATCATGCATCACTGTAACGTCCATGATAAAATGTAAACCTGTTGTGTTTGTAGGGCTGAAGGGCAGCCCTGGTGGAGGCGGTGGTGGACCAAATGGCCCTGGCTTTTCATACACCTTCCAGGGTGACCCACATGCCATGTTTGCCGAGTTCTTTGGCGGGCGGAACCCTTTCGAGCAGTTCTTCGGCCGTGGCATGGGTGGCGATGACATGGATGAGCCATTCGCAAGCTTTGGCCTGGGTGGTGGGCGCCACTTTGGGAGGATGGAGAAAAAGCAGGACCCACCAGTGACCCACGAGCTCAAAGTCAGCCTGGAGGAGGTGTTCAGTGGCTGCACCAAGAAAATGAAAATCTCACGACGCAGACTGAACCCAGACGGCTGCAGCACACGCACAGAAGAAAGGATTCTCACGATGGATGTGAAGAAAGGCTGGAAAGATGGAACCAAGATTACTTTCCCTAAAGAGGGTGACCAGACACCACACAACATCCCCGCTGACATCATATTCATTGTGAAGGACAAACCGCATCCGGTGTTTAAGAGAGACGGATCAAACCTCATCTATCCAACAAAGGTCTCCCTGAAAGAGGTGAGTCTAGTGCATATGAGTTTATATTGTAAAAAAGAGTGGCGTGTTTGAAATTGTGGTGTTTTGGTTTAGGACCCATCACTTTGTTGGTTTGGTTGTTTGCCTATTCAGTTGCTTTATTTGATTTTGGGTAAAAAATCTAGACCAAGTCTTTGAATGTTGCCAAACAAATGAAAGTACAGATTAGTTGAATTGTGCAAAAACAATGAAACCATAAATAAGAGAAAAGGTTTGTTTTCAAACTTTCATAGTAATAAAATGTTATTGCAGTATTGTATAAATGTATCAGTGAGGGCAATGTTTAGATAAAAGTCTAAACAGAAAATACACTGGACATCAATAAGTGTTGTTCTAACTGTTTAACTGTTTGTCTCAGGCTCTCTGTGGTTGTACAATAAAGGTCCCTACCTTGGACAAACGCACCATTTCCCTACCAATGCAAGATGTCGTCATCCGTCCTGGGATGAAGCGGCACATCCCGGGCGAAGGCCTTCCTTTGCCCAAGAGCCCTGAACGGCGTGGAGATTTAATCGTTGAGTTTGAGGTGAAATTTCCAGAGAGACTGACTCAGGATGCCAAGGAAACCATTGCACAGGTTTTACCCTCGTAATGCTTTTACACGATTATTGCGTCCACTGACTGGAAGCCGTGGCGCATGAAACTGTGAACTGAGTAAACTGCAAGACGGCGAGTCTTCAGGTTTACAGCACGTAAAACTACATGTACTGCTGGAGGATATTCCAGGAAGTGAGCAGACCTGACGAGGCAGGCTTATTTCGACAGGCCTGGCTTGTTTCTCTCAATTTCCTTTCTGTGAAGAAATCTGACATTAACTTTAGCTCACTTAACTGTGGCATGTGCTTTTGGACAAGGCGGCTTAGGCTGATGTTGACGCTTAAGCGACACCTTGAGTTATTCGGTACTTTAAATAGACCGATGATTGATTACGTGTTCTGTTACACATTTTCTGGCAGGCAGATTCCGTGCCTTTTATTAATACTCAGGATATTTTCTTTTTCATCATCTCTTTTAGCATCTAATAAACAATACCTGCTTCATGGGGTAAAAAGGTTGGTCTTTCTTTGCTGTTTTTTTGCAGATGTCGCCCTTGTGAGTAGTTACCTGTTCAGCGTTTAGAACCAGTAAACTTTTAAAGCTTCCAGTCGCCTAACAAAAACTGCCAGGTCGCTTGGAAACAGAAGCGAAATTTGATTGGTCAATTTCAAATAACGCTGGGTGCTAACGCAGCCACTGTAGTGTTAACTCTCAGTGCTGGTCCCAAACCTGGGTTAAATTGGGAGTGTTGTGTCGGGAAGGGGATCCGACACAAAACCTGTGCCAAATTGAAATGTGTGGCCCAAGTGATCCGCTGTGGTGACCCCAAACAAAAGAACAGCAACAACAGGAACAGCTTGCACCGTGTACATTTTATTGGATCTCAAAGTTTGGCCAAAGATAGATACAATCATTAATGTTATATATACAAATTTTTGGTATAATTGACATTTGTATGTAGGGTTTTATATCCAGACTTATTAGAACAAATGTGTGGGTTTATTTTTTAATTTTTTTTACATGCATATTGGAACGCTGTAAGAGGGTGTGTTAAACTGGAACATGTAATCTAAACATGCCATCTACACCCAGGTTTTTTTAGCCTCACAGCTTTTAGTGTATGAAGTGCTGTGAAACCCTGTGGCTGTGTGTTTCTGTCTGATTCATCTTGAGTGGATCGTAAAGAAGCTCAAGCTAGAATAATGGACTTTTTTTTTTCTCAGCACCTGAGAATGATCATCTATCATGCATGTAACCATGCTTATGATGCATTGATCTGTGTGCAAGATCTTCCATATTAATAATAACGGTGGCTGGTTTAAA
The DNA here is from genome assembly GCA_033459395.1 of Hemibagrus guttatus. Lineage (NCBI taxonomy): Eukaryota > Metazoa > Chordata > Actinopteri > Siluriformes > Bagridae > Hemibagrus > Hemibagrus guttatus. Next base: position 16,967,091 of record JAUCMX010000025.1, on the reverse strand, counting down.
AAAAATAAAAAGATGGCCAGATGGTTCTCAGTGGGCTAAATTGTGATAATTCATTAAGAGATATCACAAAAGTCAAAAAGAGTGCAATATCCTTATTGTGTGTATTGGTTTTAACAGTGTGGTCATCTTCTATTTTTGTTTTCTTTGTTTTTCTTCTCTTTAGCTTGGGAATTCATATAAAAGTGCCACAGTTGAATTAATCTGCTCTGCGTGCCCAAAAGGAATGTAGTGTATGAATGTTTCATTTATTTTGGGGGGAAAATAAAGAAATTGGTGTTTAATATTTTTTTTCAATATGTTTTGTGTACTTTTATTGAGGTTTATTACAAACAAGCACTTTATCAAATCCACTCAACTACACCGCTAAAGAGTGTACAATTACTGTGCTTTTTTTTATTGCGAAACAGAGTATGCAAAACTAGTGAGTAATAAACATATAAACACAAGAAGTGACTAGTGTGAGCATTTTTCTAATGAACCCTTTTGCAGGTGCTTTACAGTAGCATTTATAATAAATGATCTGCAGCTTGAACTTGATGCATCTAGTTAAACACTGTTCTTTAAAAATAACTGGTTATAATAAACACACACTTCTTTAAGCACGGTAAAAAAAAACAGTCTGTATGCAAGAGAGAGTAATAAACTGTCATTAGTATTAGCATATTTTAGCAGACCTGCAGCTTTAATAATTGCTGAGTCTTTATAGGGGTGTGTGTGTGTGTGTGTGTGTGTGTGTGTGTGTGTGTGCGCGCGTGTGTGTGCTTACCTGGCAACACATGGCAAGTTTTTACTTGATTGTAGTGATGTCCCAGAGACGAACTGGAGTAATCAGCAAGCTACATACACACACTACATACACACACACAGGAATGTAGTCCTACCAAACTGGAAAGGTGATTTATAAAGATTAGAATGATTTATATTTAAGGAAATGTATTTAAATCGGCCCATATAAGGCGCTACATTTACAGATTAAACTTAAAAGAAAATATATGCAAGCAACTCTCAAAATCCACTGAAAGTATTTTTTAGACGCACCACACGCAGGTGACCAGCAGGTGTCGCCCTTGTGAGTAGTTCTCTGTTCAGCGTTTAGAGCCAATAAACTATCAAAGCTTCCAGTCGCCTAACGAAAACTGCCAGGTCGCTTGGAAACAGAAGCGTAATTTGATTGGTCAATTTCAAATAAGGCTTATTTAAGAATTTTGATTGGTTCGTCACAGCCGTTTCAACGGACATCGGAGTGTTTATCATCAGTCCGGACTTCAGTTATATATTCGGGATTCGGGTAAAAGGAAAAAATTGTTAGCTTTAGAATAAAACTTGTGAATGGTCATTGATATTAAAGGTAGTGGCATGTTATATGCCCTAATAAGGAACATTAATATCAGCTAGATGTAAATTTTTAGGCTTTTTCCCCGCTATCTTTAAACAGCTGTAGTGATGGATGAAATGCAAACTCATCAATGCTATCAATGCTATGAAGAAATACAAATGATTAGCAGCAAAGTCACCAAAGATCTTCATCCCCAGCATTATCAACCTGATACTGTGACATTGCAAGGCGTTAATAGCTTGATGCTGGATTATTCCATTTTTTCCATTGCCTGTACCGTCATCCATTATCCGATCTATTCTCGTGTCACGGGGCGTCATCGGGCATCAAGGCAGGATACACCCTGGACGGAGTGCCAACCCATCGCAGGGCACACACACACACTCATTCACTCACACACTACGGACAATTTAGAGACTCCAATCAGCCTAGGAGCATGTCTTTGGACTGTGGGAGGAAACCGGAGTATCCGGAGGAAACCCACCAAGCATGGGGAGAACATGCAAAGTCCACACACACAGTGAGCGGGAGCGAGACTCGAACCTAGGATGCTGGAGGTGTGAGGCGAATGTGCTAACCAGTAATTATACTATTATTATTATTATTATTATTATTATTAGCTAGTGTTCTCTTAACCTGATCATCTTATCATTATATGAATGTCCTGTACAGGACTATTACTCTACTCTACGAGTGCTCTAGTATCGTACGCCAGTTGGCAATCAGCTAAAATGCTTCTTCCAAGACAAAACAATACACAGAGATAAGGGTGAGCATTTTGGGCAACTAGTACAAAGTTTCTAACAATCAAACTATGTACGTAACAAGATAGCTGTGATCAAACAGCTATCCTGTGTTCGAAGCTCACCTATAAAAATCTTGTTAGCATAATAGTGTTGCTTAGAGTTATCTTCCTACGCTAGCCAGCTAATTCTAAACAGGGGCAGAGCAGCTGCAATCACATAATGTGCCCACTAGTGTCCAATTAATGCAACTGCAAACACGACAGCGGACAACAAAGTTCTGGTAGTGTGAGAAATTTTTTTATTAAAATCTCAAGCGTGTGAGCAGGGTTTGACGCTGTATAGGAGGACATCACAGGACAGTTTCAAATGAGAAAGTGCAAAAGATGAAATATAATAGACAGAAAAAACATTGCCGTAATTACATTCGTGTTCTGTACGTATCACACAGAAGCAGAATGGAGTAATTTTCTTTAACTTTCTTATTATTTTGTAATATTTCCATAGGGTAATACCACATCATCATACAGTCTGCTCTTGAATTATGTCGTACAGTGTAGCAAGTAAACATTATTTTGATTCACAGAAATCTATTTAGTCTTTTTCCTAACATTTTAATTGATATGAACAACAACAAACATCAAATACTGTAAAGAAATATTTTAAAAAATAACTTTTTTTAGATAATTTGAAATCAAAGTAATACTACAGTAGAAAAGATACTCAAGCACTAATATGAACACTACAAATTCCCATGTTAAATATACTTAAAAAAATAAAATCCAATGTATTTCAAAAACATAGTAGCAGAGCCATTACATTAAATCCAGCCAAGTTTGAAATAGTGTATAGTTTAAACTTTATTCTCAATAGCCAAAGGTATGTGGACACCTGACCATCACAACAAGACCACTCAAATTAACACACATTAGTTGCTTTCGGCTGCTCCCTGTTCGGGGTTGCCACAGCGGACCAACTGGTCCGCACAACAACTTGGCAAATGTTTTACGCCGGATGCCCTTCCTGACGCAACCCTCCCATTTTTCCAGGCTTGGGACCGGCACTGCATCCAGTGGCTGGGGTTGAGACATTGGCTGGGAATCAAACCCGGGCCTTCCGCATGACAGGCGAGAAACCTACTACTGAGCCACCAATGCCTCTAAATTAACACACATTGGTGTTTGTTATTTCTACTACCTCCATGTCTCTTGGAAGGTGTTCCACTACATTTTACAGTATAGATGTGTGAATTTGTGCCAAAAAGCATTAGTGAGGTCAGCCACCGTTGTCTGGGGTGCAGTCGGTGTTCAGTTCATGCCAAAGGTGTTCAGTGGGGTTGAGGTCAGGGCTTTGTTAAAGACACTATGTCTTCAACATGTCCTCTTCCTTAACACGCCTTCATAGGGCTGCTTTGTGCACAGGTGCATTGTCATGCTGGAACAAGGTTTGAGTCTCTTAGTTCCAGTAAAGGGAAACTGTAAGACTTTCTATACAATTGTGTGCTTCCAACTTTGTGGCAACAGTTTGGGTGAAGAACCAATACAGCTGTAGACAGTCAGGGTGCACATACTTTTGGTCCAAGCGTGTATAATTGTGTAAGCTGTGAACAAATCAGTTTAAAGGGTTATTACAAACTGGGCTGGATTTCACAATACAAATAATCAGTGCACTAAAAGCTAAGTTGCCACCTTGTAAATATAATAATAATAATAATAATAATAATCCTGAGATATGTGATGGAGACAGGTCACTAAGTAAACGTGTTACCTACTCTCTACCATTTTCAAAAACCTTAGCATTTCAGAGATCTGTTTATATTCTTGTATAATATGAACTAAAAAGCCATATGCAGAAAAATATCAATAGCAATAAATACTTGTTAGGGAAATACTGGAAATAAATGATGAAGAAACTTTTCTGTACGTCTAATAGAATTTCTCCTGTTTTTTAACTGGTGACTACAGTCATATATGGTTGCAAAGTATTTTTACAATGCTCTCAAGAACCTGACTGATGTCCCTGATTGACTAATCTTAAAGGGGTTTTTTGGATGTTGCATCATAACATGAAATGAAGTGTTTGGAGTATTTAAAACAATTATCCAATAGGTTTCTTTCTTTAGAATGCAGAAAACGTAGAATTATGAAAATAACCTATGTCATTTATAGCCGACCAACTGCTCGTCTTCTTTCCTTAGCTGTATTTTCCGTTGCCTATGATTGAGTAAATGTTCAAATAACACTTGCCCTGAGCAGATCTGTGGAATTTGTTTACTTCAGACACTGTAAATCACTGATGAATCAGGAGCAGGAGCATCAGACCTGCACCAAAAGATGATGCATTATTAAAGTGTACAAGCATTAATTAGATTCATTTATATTTAAGTGACACATCAAGATTCTGATCCTCTTGGTTTCTCTTACCTGTAGGCAGCACCAGTGAGATTAAATTTGACATTAGCATAGTGATCATCATGCTCTTGAGTCTTTTCCACCAATCTGTCACCCCGGTATTGGACAGTAGCATACTGAACCACCTCAGTGGCACTAGAGCCAGAGGCCTGTACTGGAGAACTCCCTGCCCTCCTGTGCTGGATACTGGCATAGTGAACATCATTCTGATTGACCAGATCTGGATGAGGTGTTGGATTGTTGCTTGCAGCACTGTTAACAGTAGCGTAGGTATTTTCCTACAGTGGTAAAAATACATTTTTCAGGTAAATAATGAGCAAATCATCTTACAGTCAGAGAGTTAGGTGGTTAGGTGTGTGTGTGTGTGTGTGTGTGTGTGTGTGTGTGTGCAGGTCATATTAGACCCTGGCTATTGTCCATTCTCTTGGCTATACATCTAGCTGGCTATGAGCTTAAAACCATTACTGTTTATTTGGATATGCGAGTATACACACTTCTGAACACAGGTTCAAACTGAGAAAATCCACTCTGAAACACTTGCAGTGTGAAGAATTTGAGATTTTAATTTGAAAACAGTGTCTGCATACAATATCAGTGATTTCCCGTAGGGTCGTTGGATTTTGGCAATGTTTAGCGAAGAAAATGTTCTAAATTTTCTATCAAAAGTTACCCTGACTGCTGCTCCTTTACATTATGAGGCTGCTCTTTGTGTAATGTTGACTACAATTTTCTACAACTATTCATGTTGTACTATTTTCCAAGCATGAGGTGTTATATGATTATCCCTTTTATTAAGGCTCGAAATTGTCCAACACCATGATCAATATAAGGTTGCTTTCGGCTGCTCCCTGTTCGGGGTCGCCACAGCGGACCAACTGGTCCACACAACAACTTGGCACAGGTTTTACGCCGAATGCCCTTCCAGACGCAACCCTCACATTTTTCCGGGCTTGGGACCGGCACCGCATCCAGTGGCTGGGAATCGAACCCGGGCCTTCTGCATGATAGGTGAGCAACCTACCACTGAGCCACCAATGCCTCACACTCATCTGGTTCTCTCAGACTGCCACAAAAAAACTGTGGTCCAAAAGTAAAAACAAAACAAATATAACCTCCAAATAAAATCAAAGAACCACACCACACTGTGTCATTCCATAGTGTGTTAATAACTTGCCTGATTTGACTTTACATCATCAGCTGCACTGCTGCGTCTCTTTCTCCTAAAAGTAGAAATAATGTTATGTTATATGCTGTGAATAATATTACTATAAAGACAAATGTATATATTTGCTTACCTTATATATAAAACACCAACGATGGCAAGTAAACATCCACATCCAACAATGACTCCAAGAACTACATACAGTACTACACTCCTGACCCCTGTGTACAGATAAATATTAATCAGTTGTAACTCATTCATGTTTATTGATGCTACTACGGGTTATTTGTTATAATACCTGTAATAGAATTTAAAGTGAGAGGCACTGCAGGAGCTCTCTGACTCCCGTATTTATTCTGAGCCACACAGTAAAACTCTCCACTGCTGCTGGAGCTTAAGGTGAAGTTGTAACTCTGTCCAGATCCTACAGGTGAGCTTTCATTCACCTTATACCAGGTGTAGCTCTGTACAGGTGGGTTAGCATCACTGCTGCAGGCCAGAGTCACTGAACTGCCCTCCACTATCTCACCAGAGGAGCTGATGGACACTGAGACACTCTTTGGAGGATCTAAAACAGACCAGATAATAATAATACAAAGGAAACACATCATTATTTTTCAGGTTACTGAGGGTAACAAAGTTTTATCATGGAACATAGTGAATCATCATTAACTCACACAGGACATTCAGAGAAACAGCAGCAGATAACTGATATCCGTGTTCATTCTCAGCCCTGCATGTGTAATTTCCACTGTCCTCAGATCTGATGCTGTTTATTCTGTAGGTGTGTCCTGTACTCATATGGGAGCTTCCCTTATACCAGGTGTAGTTCTGTACAGGTGGGTTAGCATCACTGCTGCAGGTCAGAGTCACTGAACGTCCCTCCACTATCTCACCAGAGGAGCTGATGGACACTGAGACACTCTTTGGAGGATCTAGAGATAGAACCACAAACTGCACACTATGAAGGTTTTTCTCTTTTTTTCTTTTTTTTTCTTTATTTTTTACAGTCAGACTATAAAAGCCATCATCACTTCACGGTTAACTGAAGTAACACATTCATTTACCTAAAATAAACAGATGTGAAATTACAGAAAATGTCATAAATCACAGCGTTAAATGTATTAATTAATTTTAATTAATTATATGTTCTTTTGCTGATGTTAGTGTTGGAGAAATGATTAATAAATTAGTATGTATGCTAATATACTGGTATGTATGAAAGTTGAATGTTTGAGTGTTCTAGTGTTTAAGTATGCTAGTGTTTGTGTATGCGAAAATGCTAATACACAGCGATGCTAATATTCACATATTCTAGTTAGTATGCAGCTATGCTAACAGACGTGTATACTAATATTCTTATATTCTAGAGCGCAACCCTGATTAGAAAGTATACAGTAAAAGTTCATATCAGCTGATGACTTGTTGTGTTTAGAACAATAGTTTAGAGCCATGTCATAACATATGTAACATAACACACTTGTTCTGCTGTTTGTTACTGTTTCATTACTGATGGGATTCATTTTACATGTGGATTCAGCATGAACTTTTAGTGTTGCTACTTTTATGAGTGAATAAATGAATTTGTACTTACATTGTACATTAAGAGTGACAGGAGGGGAGTAATAACCCTGTACAGAACAGCTGTAGCGGCCCGCATCCCTCTGACTGACTGATGGCAGACGGAGCGGGTTAGAGTAGGAGAAATAATGTCTATCTTTGTACCAGCTGAATGTTTGAGTCAGACTGCAGGTGGTTTTACATGTCAGAGTAACTCCATCTCCCTCAACAACTGTATCAGAACTCATCTCCACCTGGAGCTCTGTGAATGAGAGGAAAGAAGGAAAACATAAAATATTTCCTTGAGCAAAGGACCTTTAAATGATCAGGTCTTAAATTATTATGAGCTGCTGCTGTAATCATAAACACTGTTGTGTTGCTCATGCCACAGGACTTTTTTTTAAAAATCTGCTCACACTGACCAGCTATACAAATCCAAATGAAATGAACTAAACTGTGAAAAAGATGGCTAGCTCATGTCCATTACTGTTCTCTTAAATAATCTTAAATAAATATTATTCCACTTCATGGACGAACTTTCTAATATTTCTTGTGTCTTCTTATGCATGTGACTGGTGTTCTAGGGATAAGCTGTGGGTTAACCTCAACCCTGACCAGGAGAAACAGTTACATGAATGAATAGTATGAATATAGCGCATGTCCATTTTCCTTTCTGGCAATTAGCAGACACCCTTATCCAGAGTGACACACATTTTTATCTCATTTTTTATGTAGTTGAGCAATTAAGGGGTTAGGGGCCTTGCTCAGGGGCCAGCAGTGGCAGCTTGGCAGACCTGGGATTCAAACTCACAACCTATTATGTTTTTTTTTGTTTTTATTTTAAACAATTTCTATATGTAGCTAAGTACAGTGCAGATTCTTCTGTAAATTTGAGGTGTTGTTTGTGGATGTCTGAACACCTGTCTTTTTGTTTATGTCCATTGGATAAAATATATCCTGTATTATTACATAAAAATAGTCATGTGACCCATGATGTGTACGAGCACCATGACTCTCATACATGTCCTCTAGTCAAGCTTCTCTCTTCAGTCACTGGATTACTCATGACTCTCACCTGCCTCCCGTCTCATTACTCTCTGTAAATACAAGACACTTTGCAGTTCTCACTGCAGCATTGCGTCTGTGTTCAGTCTAAACCATCCTTATCAGTCTGATAGAGATTTCTAAAATTAAGTTTTTTTAAAGCTTTCCTTCTGCTGTTTTACTCAAAGCTTTTAAACACTGTGAACACTATAGTGACATCTGCTGGTTAAAAAGCTGTTAAGAGTAATTGCTCACAGCACTGAGGAGGCTGGAAAACACTGACTTGGAATGTATTTGAATGAATATTTACAGATTTAGCTCAGGTGACAAGTGAATTTTATGAATTAGCTTTATAAATAAGGCTAATCTAACTGTCAGAAAAATCTTCAATGAGAGTGTTTTCTTTGAAGAAGATGTAAATTCTTGAATGGGAAATTGTGGTAAGTGTTGTCAATGTAAAATATTGTTTTATGATGAATAAAGTGCAGTGTGTTATTATTTCAGCTGATGTGGCTTACCTGTGACAGAAAGTTCAACTCCATCTCTCCCTTGATACTTTTGATCACGGGTTGTTAGAAATCTGAAGTAGTATTTGCCCTGGTCCTGTTCTCTCACATCTCTCAGTCCAAGACGACAGTCATTCAGTTTGTCTCCGAGGTACTGAACCCTGTTTCTGTAGTTTGTGTCTGAAGACAGATCAGGAGGCTCTTCATCTGTAACTAACTGTCTGCTCCAGAAAGCTTTCTGAACTGTGTAACCAGTTGGATATCTGTATGTGCAGCCCATGGTCACTGTAGATCCCTTTAGAGCACAGATGTAGCTCGGTGTGTAAGTCACACTCCACCCTAACTGGGAGACAACTCCTGCAACACAGAACACAGAAATGTATTGATAATGCATGTACAGGTCTCAGACAGTGATAAAGCCTGCGTAAAAAATCTGAGCTCATTTATAACTAAAAGCACACAGTGAGAAGATCCACAGGTCATGCAGTTCAGAGAAAGAGAGAACTGCAGAAAAGAGGAACTTAACACAGAACTGCTGACGCTGAACAAATATTACTAACATTAAGCATGAAGTTAAAAATAATGACAAATTACTTACTTGAAATCATGAGCAGAAACAGCAGAGGAAGAGGAGGAGTCAGTCTGAGAGACATCATCAGCGCTGCCTGTATAATCATCAGAGATGAAGAATAGTGTTCGGTTTTAATGTCCTAAAAAGGTAATTAAATCTGCCATGTGTTTATAATTGTAGAGCAAAATGCTGTTACTGTTCATTACAGCTGTGTCCTTTACAGTACAGTTCAGTGTGTGAGGAGGAAGAACACTGAGTAAAACGAATGTCTTAACATCTGACCTTTAAAATGTGATACGTATTGGATGTACACAAGTCTCGTATTGTCTCAATTATACACAAGTCTAAATGTTTTCTAATAGAAATGACTAAAAAGTCAACTTACACTTGACTTATAAAGAATGCACGGTTTAATTTCAGTCCATAAGCAAAAAACTGTAACACAATATAAAATTCAAACTGAATAATTTGTTATAAAAAACTTTCTGACCTCATTAAGAGATGATTATCTCCTTCATCCAGGAAAAAAAAATAACAGGCACGGCTCTGAGGGCTTAAACTGTTAAACTGTCCAAGTTCAGATATGTTTCTGGTTAATGTTTCTTCCTCTTTCTTTGCTGAATTATTCCTTCCTTCTTCTACATGTTACGAAACATCCACAAACACTTAGAGTTTGAATTCTTCTTTTGTTTTCACTCTGGTTTTATTTTGTTTATTTTTTTTTAAATAGCAGACAGTTATTATCTACGAATTTTTAACTTTTACTTTTCTTTAAACTTTCAATGTTATGAATGGACAGCTGAAGTACAGTATAATGAAATTTAAACATCATATAATAATAATAATAATAATAATAATAATAAGAAGAAGAAGAAGAATAACCATTCATTGTCTGCTGCTTATCTGATCTATTCTCGGGTCACGGGGAGCCTGTACCTATCTCAGGTGTCATTGGGCATCAAGGCAGGATACACCCTGGACGGAGTGCCAACCCATCAAAGGGCACACACACACACTCATTCACACACTACGGACAATTTAGAGACGCCAATCAACCTACCATGCATGTCTTTGGATTGGGGGAGGAAACCAGAGTACCCAGAGGAAACCCCCGAGGCACGGGGAGAACATGCAAACTCCACACACACGGTGGAGGCGGGAATCGAGCCCCCAACCTTGAAGGGGTGAAGCAAACGTGCTAACCACTAAGCCACCGTGGTGACTGAAATGAGTTGATGAAATGTGAAAATGTAGAGCTCTAATGAATAGTCTGTAATTTTTAACATCATATTTTAACGTCTGTTTGATGACTAAATGTCAAAATAGAAGAAAATTGCTTTTATTTTAATGTTTTGAAATTGGTCATAAAATGTTTGACATTTTTGGTACTATTTGGCATTTGAAGGTTAAACAAATCTTTGAAATCAAGAGAGAGTTGAGAGAGTCCTCACCGGCTCCATCACAGTCTGGTTTGGAAACTGCACAACACAGGATCGGAAGGCTCTACAGCGGGTGCTGAGAGCTTCCCAAAAGATATATGGAATAGTTTTAACATCACTGCAGAGCCTCTACCTTTCCAGAGCCATCAACATCATCAAAAACAATAGTCACCCCCAGAACAGCCTTTTTACACTCTTAACATTAGGCAGACGCTACAGCAGTGTTAAAGCCAAGACATCAAGGCTGAAAAATATTACATTACATTACATTACATTACATTACATTAGCAGCATTTGGCAGAAGGCCTTATCCAGAGCAACTTACCTTTTGTCTTATTTTATACGACTGAGCAATTGAGTGTTCAGAGCCTTGCTGAAAAACAGTTTCTACCCACAGGCCATCAGGCTTGTGAACGTCACTCATCCACTGCCTCTCCACCCTTAACCACAGATAGAGAGTACCCTTTAACTCTGAGAGGTGTCAACTACCTCATCCTTCATACACATATACACACCTCAATGCAAACAAACATCAGGGACTACAGACTACCTCTGCATTCAGTGTACACACACATACATCTTTCTCAATGCAAATAAACAACATGGACTCATCTACCTCTACAGGCCTTTGCACATGCATGTCTTCTATGTTACAGTGCACACTCTACACTTTTATACTTTTATAGTATTAGTAATTTTGTAATTTACTCCTTGTGTATTCTTTTCTTTTTTATGTCCTTAATTTATGTCATAGGCTGCTGGAGGATTCACAGAATAAGGAGTTCACTGTATAGTGTAACACACTGTTTTCTGTGCATATGACAGTAAACTCTTGTCTTACATTTTTATTTTGAATTAATGACTTACAGCATTTTAAACTTTAATCATCTACTGTCCATTTATTTGTGGAAAACATTAAAATCATGTTTGAATATTTAAATTGGAATAAAAATGTTTTGGAATAAAACCATTTCACTTTATGAATTTATGAAACTTTTCTTAAAAGGAAATCTTTGATTTGAGATGCTTTATCTTTTATCCTTTATTGTTCCTGATTATTGAAGTGTATCACTGTGTCAAATCCAGTACGCTGTATAGCAATGTTCATGTTCCACATCATTATA
>JAUCMX010000025.1:16900195-16952695 GCA_033459395.1 Hemibagrus guttatus | reverse complement strand
CTGGTCTGAAGATCAAGAGCTGTGTACGTGTCATCAGTAGGACTGCAGGAAACGTTCTGTGTGAAGATTATAAAGAATGTGTTTGGTGTTCTGAGGAATTCCTTCATATCTAAGAACATATCTAAGAAGGCCTTCAGAACAGCAAGGGCCAAACTGTCCCGAGCCATCAGAGAGGTGAAGCGCATGCACACCCACAGAATCCAAGGCCACTTTCAAGACAGCGGCAGAGCATACAGGCGATCACAAACTACAAGACCACACCATCTGCCTCTGACAGTGACGCCTCCCTCCCAGATGCGCTGAATGAATTCTACACTTAGTTTTAGACACAGAACAGTGTAGTAGCGAGGAAGACCATCCCTCTTCATAACGACCAGGTGCTCTGTCTTTCCACGGCTGATGTGAAGAGAACTCTATGCAGCGTTAACCCATGAAAGTCTGCTGGACCAGACAACATTCCTGGCAGAGTGCTCAGGGAATGTACAGAACAGCTAGCAGATGTTTTCACTGACATCTTCAACATCTCCCTGAGCAGCGCCGTTGTTCCTACGTGCCTCAAGTCTCCGTTCCGAAGAAGTCTACAATCTCCTGCCTCAATGACTATCGTCCCGTCGCACTCACACCCATCGTGATGAAATGCTTTGAGAAGCTCGTCATGAGGCACATCAAGACCCAGCTACCACCCTCACTGGATAGTTTGCATATTTTCCAAATCGCTCCACGGACGATGCCATCACCACAACTCTCCATCTGTCCCTCACGCAACTGAAAAATAAGGACATATGCACGTATACTGTTCATAGACTTCAGTTCAGCATTCAACACAATCATCCCTCAGTTATTGAAAAACTAAGCCTGCTGGGCCTGAACACCTCCCTCTGCAACTGGATCCTGGACTTCCTGACAGGGAGGCCTCAGTCAGTCCGAATCGGGAACAGCTTCTCCAGCACCACCACACTGAGCACTGGAGCCCCTCAGGGCTGTGTGCTCAGCCCACTGCTGTTCACTTTGCTGACTCATGACTGTGCAGCAATGCACATTTCTAACCACATCATCAAGTTCACCGATGACATGACCGTGGTGGGTCTCATCGGCAAGAACGATGAGTCAGCGTACAGAGAGGAGGTGCAACGACTATCAGCCTGGTGTAAAGCCAACAGCCTGTCTCTGAATGTTGACAAGACTAAAGAGATGGTTGTTGACTTTAGAAGAGCACAGAGTCACCATTCTCCGCTGTTCATTGACGGATCCCCGTGGAGATCGTCAAGAGCACCAAATTCCTTGGTGTACATCTGGCGGAGAACTTCACCTGGTCACTCAACACCACCTCCGTCAGCAAGAAAGCCCAGCAGTGCCTCTATTTCCTGCGGAGGCTGAGGAAAGCCCATCTCCCTCCCCCCAGCCTGACCATGTTCTACAGAGGGACCATTGAGAGCGTCCTGAGCAGCTGCATCACTGCCTGGTTTGGGAATTGCACCATCTCGGATCATAAGACCCTGCAGCGGATAGTGAGGACAGCTCAGAAGATCATTGGAGTCTCTCTCCCCTCTATCATGGACATGTACACCACACGCTGCATCCACAAAGCAAACAGCATTGTGGACAACCCCACACATCCCTCACACACACTCCTCACCCTCCTGCCGTCTGGAAAGAGGTACCGAAGCATTCGGGCCCTCACAACCAGACTATGTAACAGTTTCTTTCCACAAGCCATCAGGCTCCTCAACACCCAGAACTGAACTATACCAACTTTCTCTTTGCACTGTTTGCACACTTTGCACTTTATGTAGCTAGAACAAACTTCTGTCCCAGCTCTGTGTTGTAGTTGGTTTTGTAATTATATTTTGTTTGTTGTTTTAATGTAGCACCAGGGTCCTGGAGAAACGTTGTCTCATTTCACTATGTACTGCGTCAGCTATATGTGGTTGGAATGACAATAAAAGTTTTTTGACTTGACTTGACTTGACTCTGTCCATTTACTGCTATATTTAGTGAAAAAAAGTGCCTAGAGCCTGCTGTTTCCTCATGCTCATTATGATGTAAGATCTAGTGTTGATTATCTCTGTCTGTTGTGCTGTTTTATGTTGCTAAGTGGTTATTAAAAACAAAATTACTATTGAAGCAGTAAGATCACACTGTGTCGCTCTGTCCAGTTACAGTTCACTTACCTGACGAGACTCTGCATTATCACCTGAACCTCCTGTTCTCTTTCTCCTAAAAATGATCAATAATTAGATCATACTGTAGATATTTTACACAATTTAATGAAAAATACACTTGCTTACCTCATACATAAACATCCACATCCAATAATGACTCCAGGAAACAGATACAGATGTACACTCCTTCTCCCTGTGTACAGATAAATATTATTCAGCTGTAACTCTTTTACCTTTATCGATGCTACTACGGGTTATTTGTTATAATACCTGTAATAGGATTTAAAGTGAGAGGCACTGCAGGAGCTCTCTGACTCCCGTATTTATTCTGAGCCACACAGTAAAACTCTCCACTGCTGCTGGAGCTTAAGGTGAAGTTGTAACTTTGTCCAGATCCTACAGGTGAGCTTTCATTCACCTTATACCAGGTGTAGCTCTGTACAGGTGGGTTAGCATCACTGCTGCAGGTCAGAGTCACTGAACTGCCCTCTACTATCTCACCAGAGGGACTGATGGACACTGAGACACTCTTTGGAGGATCTAAAACAGACCAGATAATAATAATACAAAGGAAACACGTCATTATTTTTCAGGTTACTGAGGGTAACAAAGTTTTATCATGGAACATAGTGAATCATCATTAACTCACACAGGACATTCAGAGAAACAGCAGCAGATAACTGATATCCGTGTTTATTCTCAGCCCTGCATGTGTAATCTCCACTGTCCTCAGATCTGATTCTGTTTATTCTGTAGGTGTGTCCTGTACTCATATGGGAGTTTCCCTTATACCAGGTGTAGTTCTGTACAGGTGGGTTAGCATCACCGCTGCAGGTCAGAGTCACTGATCTGCCTTCCACAATCCCACCAGAGGGACTGATGGACACTGAGACTCTCTTCGGAGGATCTAGAGATAGAACCACAAACTGCACACTATGAAGGTTTTTCTCTTTTTTAACAATCAGACTATGAAGTCATCATTACTTCATGGTTTCCTGCAGTAACACATTAATAAAATAACAGACAGTAGCTTTAAATTAATTATATGTTCTTTTGCTGATGTTAGTGACATGATGGAACTAAAATATTATATATGCTATATGCATGAATGTTGAATGTTTGAGTGTTGCTAGTATGCTAGTGTTTGTGTATGCATTAATGCTAGCTTGCGAGTTTGCTACTACATGTCTATCTTATTATTAAAATATTTTATTGTCTAAGTATGATAGTATTGTAACATCAGTTATGCTGGTACACATGTATGCTAACATTTAAAAATGCTACACATCTATGCTAATTTTCAAATATTGAAGAAAATTGCCACTTTATTTACTTGATGCATCGAATTATACATTTTTAGATAATGAGCAGTGAATGAATGATTTGGTGAATAAATAATGACCTTCTCTCAGCAGTATTCTGTAGGACTAAAGCTGTTAATCATGTGCAACCCTGATTAGAAAGTATCCAGTAAAAGTTCATATCAGCTGATGACTTGTTGTGTTTAGAACAATAGTTTAGAGCCATGTCATAATATATGTAACATAACACACTTGTTCTGCTGTTTGTTACTGTTTCATTACTGATGGGATTCATTTTACATGTGGATTCAGCATGAACTTTTAGTGTTGCTACTTTTATGAGTGAATAAATGAATTTGTACTTACATTGTACATTAAGAGTGACAGGAGGGGAGGAATAACCCTGTACAGAACAGTTGTAGTGGCCTGCATCCCTCTGACTGACTGATGGCAGACGGAGCGGGTTAAAGTTGGAGATGAAATGTAAATTACTTCCCTGTTTGTACCAGCTGAATGTTGGAGTCTCAGTCAGACTGCAGGTGGTTTTACATGTGAGAGTAACTCCATCTCCCTCAACAACTGTATCAGAACTCATCTCCACCTGGAGCTCTGTGAATGAGAGGAAAGAAGGAAAACATGCAGTTTTATGCTCTTTAACTGTTTTACACATCGAGCCTAAAGCTAATATCAGCAAAAACAGGTTTCGTACTGAAAATCAATATGTTTTCAGGTATTTATATAGGTATTATACATGTTTTGTATAGGTTTTGTATAGTGCATTATTATTTCAGCTGATGTGGCTTACCTGTGACAGAAAGTTCAACTCCATCTTTCCCGTGACGCTTTCCTCCATTGTTTGTTAGAAATCTGAAGTAGTATTTGCCCTGGTCCTGTTCTCTCACACCACTCAGTCTGAGACGACAGTCATTCAGTTTGTCTCCGAGGTACTGAACCCTGTTTCTGTAGTTTGGGTCTGAAGACAGATCAGGAGGCTCTTTATTTGTAACTAACTGTCTGCTCCAGAAAGCTCTCTGAACTGTGTAATTAGTTGGATATGTGTATATACAGCCCATGGTCACTGTAGATCCCTTTGGAGCACAGATGTAGCTCGGTGTGTAAGTCACACTCCACTCTGACTGGGAGACAACTCCTGCAACACAGAACACAGAAATGTATTGATAATGCATGTACAGGTCTCAGACAGAGAGAAAGCCTGCATAAACTCTCCACTAAAAAAAATCTGAGCTCATTTATAATGAAAAGCACACAGTGAGAAGTTCATGCAGTTCAGAGAAAGAGAGACTAAATAAACGTTATTAACATTAAGCACAATCTTAGAGATATATGTTTATGTAAAATAAATGAATACATTTGCAAATGAATCACCTGAAACCATGAGCAGAAACAGCAGAGGAAGGGGAGGAGTCAATCTGAGTGACATCATCAGTGTTGCCTAATAATCATCACAGATAGAAAAACACTGTTCGGTTTGAATGTCCTAAAAAAACGCAGTTACTTCTGCTGTGTGTGTTCATAATAATTCACAAAAGCAAAGTGCTGTGGGTTTACGCCTACACACACATTTACTGTTCCTGTACACTACAGTTCAGTGTGTGAGGAGGAAGGACACTGAGTAAAAAATCCTCTTTAAATCTTTAAATCCTCTCTTTAATATGTGATACAACAGGGATATAAATATGAATCATTTGGGGGAATCGGATGAATCGATTCCCCAAATGTGAACAAATATTATTTTCACACAATGATTTGAATAATTTGGGTTTAAAATGTTTTGCCATTTTATTTGACCTATATGTATTTAAATAATTTAATTATTACCCGGTGCCCTTTGTTTAGATGTGTGCACTTCCACTGAGTAGTGGATCAACCGAGTCAAAGCTCACAAAACCTGATTCACTTAAAGAAATCCTTGACTCAAATCACGAAAATATTATTAAAACAAGAGGAAAAAAATGAGACATTGTTCAAATTCATTTAACTTATATACACAATGTTTTTTAATAGAAAAGATTACACATGATTTTATAAAGAATGCACAGTTTAAGTGCAGGTCATAAAAAAATAATTCAATTATAAAATTCACACAGAATAATTTGTTAAAAAAACCTTCTGACCTCGTTAAGAGATGATTATCTCCTGTATCCAGGAAGAAACAAAAAAAAACAAAAAAAACAACAGGAGCAGCTCTGAGGGTTTAAACTGTTCAAGATCCAATATGTTTCTGATTAACGTTTCTTCCTCTTTCTTTGGTGGGTAAGTCCTTCCTTCCTGTTCAGCTTACGAAACACCCCCAGACAGATACAATTAGAATCCTATTATTGGTGACAAATCCACTAATTTCTTCTTAACTCAAAGTTCCGCATCAATCCAGAATATTTTTCTATGTACACAGTGGAAATAAATGTGTAAAATGTCACTGTTCCAGAATTTTCAAGAGTAATCAGTGCTCATTTCTCTGACATGTTGTACTGGATGTGTTCTACGGATTATTTTAAAAGAAACTGATTTTATTTAGTTCCTGATTTAAAATTAACTCAGACATTTGTGTTGCTTCATTCATTGCAGATGACGTCATTTCCTGTGTGAAATAATTAGGAGGAAAGAGGAATTCAAGAATTACTCTGAAAAGCAATGCTTTCTACCTCTTGTGTGTTTTAAGGTTTATACTACCACAGGGTGTCATTACAGCCTTAGCAGGAGTTATAAAGCTGTTGTGATCAGCTAATTTGATCAATTCAGTGACATGTAACTAGTAGACAGGTAATTTGTTAAAAAGCATCATGTTCTTAGCCCACCTGAATTGGTATAGTATAAATAACCAAGATGTTCACTTTAAAAAATATGGCAGCATCTTTCCCCACATTTACTTACAGACAAACACTCATATATAGGTTTAGTTTAATGACGAAACTTTAACTTAATGTTTGTGTGCATAGTATAAATTTAGATAATTTAGTGTACAATTCAAAATAAATAAACATCTGCTGAAAATACACTTGTTCTGCTGAGTTAGTGCTATATTTGAGTAGATCATAAACATAATAATACATCAATAATAATTCACCTCCTCGCACAAGCCAACTTTGCCAGTCCATGGCCTGTGTCAAACAGATGGATTCTCCCATCACTCTCAATGCCTTGGACAGGAGATTCTTGGCTTGTCATACCCGCTTCAGCATTCCGTTGCTCCTGGTCCTCTTAGACGAGCACGGTAAGCACTAAGGTATTTCTGGTCAGTAGCTTCAAATGTGCTGTGAATGTGACATTAAAACTCCCCACCACCCTAACCTCCAACTCTTTCTGCCCCATAGCGATTTTACAACACAATGCATAAACCATTCTGACAGTCTGTAGATCATACTTAAATTTATTGTGTAAAATATAGAAAACATTTGTGCACAGTAAAATATAAGCAGGTAAATATAGAATATAATGATTAAAACAGGACAAACACATATAGTACACATGTAGAAAAAGAATCCATCATAACCACATGCAGTCACATACCCTCCTGACTACCAGGGAAAAAATAATAAAAAATATTTAACAAATTACTTTTATTCTTAACTTCCCCAGTTGTTTGGAATGCAATGAGTATACTAAAAACATTTTTATGAATAAAAAAGTTTTTATTTTAAAAAATATCATGTGTCCACTACAGTGTACGTCAGAATGTGGTGCATCACTGTTTTGTATATGTATGTTGGGACTTTGATATATTTCTTATTTATGGAGTATGATATTTAAAAAAAAAAAAAAGCAATTCCCTTTCTTTGAAACACAAAGGAACAGCTTGCACTTAGTACGCATCACGTATGTTTTGCTGTAGAACCTGTCAAAGAACAGGTGGGTTCCTATGGAAATGAATTTGGCCACAGCTTGTTCTCCAATGCCCTGTCCTGCTGTGATTCTGAAAGTGGTCTTGCCTTGGTAGACCACAAAATCTACGACCATATCACTGGACAAACACCTTCAATCCAGTCGGGTATGGTTTGCCCAGTACATACTGGAGAATTTGGCAGTAACCGGTTCTGCTTACTCTGACTCTGCTGCCTCTGTTTGCATTGTCTAGACTATATCCTCTGAGCTATCGGAGTCCTCTGCCCTTGCCTCAAACACTGTGTCTTCATCTTCCTCATCAGACAAATCAATATCTGAGTTTTCATCAACAAGTCTTAGTAGAATTCTTTCTGCCTCTGACAGTTAATCCCTTCCTACTTATTTTTTTTTGGGGGGGGGGAATGTGAAATGGAGGTAATAACTACAAATTGCCCCACCCCTACAAATTTGGTATCATTTAAAAGTCCTAAATGTCCTCTTTACAAAACAAAATGAGTTAGTTCAGTAGTATGTAGGAGGTGGAAGATATTCATGTTTACATATGTCCTCTAGAGAGGACGCATTTGAACTGTAGGTAGTCAGGAGGATATCATATAATATTTATAAATGTATAAATTGTATGTATAAATACAATATAATGTTATAAATATAAAACTATTTAAAGATTGAATTCATTATTGATCCAAAATTCCAGATGTCCAGATGTTTTTTTGCGATCACAAAATTAGAAAAGTTGTTTCCAAAGTTCATGTAGCAGTAGCATGCTAGTGTTACATCACTGTCGCTGTATTATTTTTACTTCATCCTGGTGCTATATCCAGTGATTACAGTAAAGTGTTGAACAAATGGAAGAACTCACTGGATCATTTTCGTAATCATGGGAGATGGACTGAGAATCAGGAAGATTCGGGTGAACCGTCTGTTTCAGGGAAAGAGAAATAAATCATGTGTTCATCATTCTTAGTGATTCTTTTCAGATCTGAATGTCTGAGTGAAGTGGGTCTCTGAATACACTTACTGCAAGTGTGTTGTACACGTCGGTGGACCTGGTCTGAAGATCAAGAGCTGTGTATGTGTCATCAGTAGGACTGCAGGAAACGTTCTGTGTGAAGATTATAAAGAATGTGTTTGGTGTTCTGAGGAATTTCTCCAAATCGATCCATTTACTGCTATAACTATGTTTAGTGAAGAACAGCAAAGAGTCTGCTGTTTCTTCATGCTCATTATGATCTTGGTCTAGTGTTGATTATCTCTATCTGTTGTGCTGTTCTGCAGGTAAGTATGAGGGTTTTATGTTGCTATGCTAAGTGGTCATTAAAAACAAAATGACTATTGAAGCAGTAAGATCACACTGCAAGTCACAGTGTGTCACTGTCCAGTTACAGTTCACTTACCTGACGAGACTCTGCATTATCACCTGAACCTCCTGTTCTCTTTTTCCTAAAAATGCACAATAATCAGATGGTTCTTATATTGCAGATATTTTACACAAGTTGATGGAAAAAATGCTTACCTCATACATAAAACACCGATGATGGCAAGTAAACATCCACATCCAACAATGACTCCAAGAACTACATACAGTACTACACTCCTGACCCCTGTGTACAGATAAATATTAATCAGTTGTAACTCATTCATGTTTATCGATGCTACTACGGGTTATTTGTTATAATACCTGTAATAGAATTTAAAGTGAGAGGCACTGCAGGAGCTCTCTGACTCCCGTATTTATTCTGAGCCACACAGTAAAACTCTCCACTGCTGCTGGAGCTTAAGGTGAAGCTGTAACTCTGTCCAGATCCTACAGGTGACCTTTCATTCATTTCATTATACCAGGTGTAGCTCTGTACAGGTGGGTTAGCATCACTGCTGCAGGTCAGAGTCACTGAACTGCCCTCCACTATCTCACCAGAGGAGCTGATGGATGCCAAGACGTTCTTAGGAGGATCTAAAACAGACAAGAAGGTAAGGATACAAAGGAAACACTTCAATATGTTTCAGATGACTGAGGGTAAGAAAGTTATATCATGGACTGTAGTGAATCATCATTAACTCACACAGGACATTCAGAAATGCAGTAGCAGATAACTGATATCCGTGTTTATTCTCAGCCCTGCATGTGTAATCTCCACTGTCCTCAGATCTGATGCTGTTTATTCTGTAGGTGTGTCCTGTACTCATATGGGAGCTTCCCTTATACCAGGTGTAGTTCTGTACAGGTGGGTTAGCATCACTGCTACAAGTCAGAGTCACTGATCTGCCTTCCAGTATTTCACCAGAGGAGCTGATGGATGCCAAGACGTTCTTAGGAGGATCTAAAACAGACAAGAATGTAAGGATACAAAAGAAACACTTCAATATGTTTCAGATTACTGAGGGTAAAAAAGTTATATCATGGACTGTAGTGAATCATCATTAACTCACACAGGACATTCAGAAATGCAGCAGCAGATAACTGATATCCGTGTTTATTCTCAGCCCTGCATGTGTAATCTCCACTGTCCTCAGATCTGATGCTGTTTATTCTGTAGGTGTGTTCTGTACTCATATGGGAGCTTCCCTTATACCAGGTGTAGCTCTGTACAGGTGGGTTAGCATCACTGCTGCAGGTCAGAGTCACTGAACTGCCCTCCACTATCTCACCAGAGGAGCTGATGGACACTGAGACACTCTTTGGAGGATCTAAAACAGACCAGATAATAATGATACAAAAGAAGCACGTCATTATTTTTCAGGTTACTGAGGGTAACAAAGTTTTATCATGGAACATAGTGAATCATCATTAACTCACACAGGACATTCAGAGAAACAGCAGCAGATAACTGATGTCCGTGTTTATTCTCAGCCCTGCATGTGTAATCTCCACTGTCCTCAGATCTGATGCTGTTTATTCTGTAGGTGTGTCCTGTACTCATATGGGAGCTTCCCTTATACCAGGTGTAGCTCTGTACAGGTGGGTTAGCATCACTGCTGCAGGTCAGAGTCACTGATCTGCCTTCCACAATCTCACCAGAGGGACTGATGGACACTGAGACTCCATTTGGAGGATCTAGACATAGAACCACAAACTGCACACTATGAAGGTTTTAAACAGTCAGAATATAAAAGTTATTATTACTTCATGTTTTACTGCAGTAACACATAAAAATCAACAGCAGTGAAATTACATAAAATGTTATAAATTCAGAAATTGTATTTTGATTGAAAAATTAATTAATTTTAATGATTAATTTTGATTGTATGTAATTTTGCTGATCTTAGTGACATGAGAAAACTATAATAGTATGCATGCTAATATACTGGTGTGTATGAATGTTGAATGTTTGAGTGTTCTAGTGTTTAAGTATGCTAGTGTTTGTGTATGTGACAATGCTACATTGCAAGTATGCTAATACTCACCTATGCTAATATTTAAATATTCTAGTTCCTTATAGGTCCGTGTACTTTTTGGTATTTGAAGTTTCTTTTTATAAACAAAAACAAAAAAACGAAAATGAATGTAATATTTGATTTTTATTTTAAAATCCATAAACAATAAAATAAGTAATAAATCATTTTTTAATGATGTGATGAAAATATCAGACCTTTTTAAAATTAGACTTAATTTTCTTTCCTCATTTATACTTTAAATAAAGAAAGTTCTATTATGTAGAAACGGAAAATCAGCTGCATTTTCTAGCGCGGTAAAGTTATTTACTTTAGATACAAAATGAAGTTCAATATTCATTCATTCATTCATTCATTGTCTACCGCTTATCCGAACTATACTCGGGTCACGGGGAGCCTGTGCCTATCTCAGGTGTCATTGGGCATCAAGGCAGAATACACCCTGGACGGAGTGCCAACCCATCGCAGGGCACACACACACACACTCATTCACTCACGCAATCACACACTACGGACAATTTAGAGATGCCAATCAACCTACAATGCACATCTTTGGACCGGGGGAGGAAACCGGAGTACCCAGAGGAAACCCCTGAGGCACGGGGAGTACATGCAAACTCCACACACACATGGCGGAGGCGGGAATCCAACCCCCAACCCTGGAGATGTGAGGCAAACGTGCTAAGCACCAAGCCACCGTGCCCCCCCCCCTACCCCCCGAAGTCCAATAATTAATACAAATTATGTTTACAAAGCCATAGTAAATGACTTATGGGCAAACTGACTGAAAATATTGAGCAAATATGTCGCCTTAAACAACACCTCCCCTAATGTATGTACAGTACACGAATATTTTTAGAGAAAAAAAATACAGAAGTTCATCAATTTACATGGAATTTAGTTACAAGACTGACTTACTACAGGTGAAATTTTGCCACTATCTCCCTTACTGTACATACAGTACATAATTATTCTTAGACAAATGTACTACAACCTTTAGAACATGACTAACCCCATTTTGATGAATTTCTGTATTTTTTGGGGGGGCACAGCATGGAAACACATTATGTCCTGTGGGCTCAGTCACCAGCGGCAGTAAGTTCAGTGCTGAGGGGGGCTACTGTGATTAGGGACCATGCACCATCACTTTTCATCACCATTTTCTTGTTCGTTGTTTCTGGTGCTGAAAGAACAGTGCCATTTCAGCACCCACAATGCCCAGGAAAGCCAAGGAGCACATGGCTATGGGGCATAGTGGCCAAAGTGCACCAAAACTATGGCAGCCAATTAGAGCAGCAACTGCAACCATTCACAAAAACTTTCTTTGTGCACTGCATTTAGGTAAATAAAACGCGCTTTTTTTTTTTTATCAAGATCACTGCTTTGGTGATTCTATTCTGCCTTTGCAGCATGATTTGCTACAATATGTACTTGCTTTAGTGTTTCTTACTGTTTCATTACTGATGGGATTCATTTTACATGTGGATTCAGCATGAACTTTTAGTGTTGCTACTTTTATGAGTGAATAAATGAATTTGTACTTACATTGTACATTAAGAGTGACAGGAGGGGAGGAATAACCCTGTACAGAACAGCTGTAGCGGCCTGCATCCCTCTGACTGACTGATGGCAGACAGAGCGAGTTAGAGTAGGAGATTAAGGAGGAGGAATAATGTCCATCTTTGTACCAGGTGAATTTGTAATTCAGTCTGTACATGCTTTTACATATCAGAGTAACGTCATTTCCCTCAACAACTCTGTAAGGAATCATCTCTACCCAGGGACCTGGGAATGAGAGGAAAGAAGGAAAACATGCAGTGAAGCCTGTGGAAATGATCTTTTGTACTGTTTATTGACTCACATTTTTACAATTCACATCTTCTGAATCATAAACCCATTGCCAATTTACTAGCAGAAATTAGCTAGGTGGAGACATGACTAACTGTGCTATGAATAGAAAGCACAATGTATGTTTCATTTTGACATAGATTTTCAAGTAAATTATTAAGCATAATATTAACGACCAGTAAATCATAAAAAATACCATATAGTACATGAACCCAGTAGTATTATACTTCAAGTCTAAAGCTGATATTAATGATAGTAGGTTTCAAATTAATAGTAATTTTTGGTCTGGAAAACACAAAGCAGAAATTTATCCTGTACTAATACATATCAAGGTCACATCCATTCCTACAATTCCCATGATCCTCTTATCCAACTGCAGAAACTTCTCTGAACTGTATAAAAAGATGGATATTTGTATGTGCAACCCATGCAACCCAAGATCCTTTTAGAGCACAGATGTAGCTTGGTAGAAAATACGCACCCCACAGTGGCTGGGAGACAACTCCTGCAACACAGAATGTCATTTGTAAATGTACTGATTTTTTTTTTTTTTTTATAAATGTATTTAATTGTACATTTTACACTTAATTGTACATATCTTTAATTTAGCATTGTGCTTAATGTTACGAATGTTTGTTCAGCAGTTCTGTGTTAACTTCATCTTTTCTTCTCTCTCTCTCTCTCTCTCTCTCTCTCTCTCTCACTGAACTGCATGACCTGTTGAGCTTCTCACTATGTGTTTTTAGTTATAAATGAGTTCTCACTATCTGAGACCTATATATGCATTATCAACCCATTTCTCCTCACCTGAAACCATGAGCAGAAACAGCAGAAGAAGGAGGGGAGTCAATCTGAGTAACATCATCAGTGCTGCCTGTACAATCCTCAGAGATGGAAAAACACTGTTCAGTTTTAATGTGTTCATAACTGTTAAGCAATATTTGGAGTTCCCCTCTTTATTATGAAACACGTGTGTAGGAGTAAATCTTAAATAACATACTAAATATGTATACTGGTGGATGACTTCCTTTTTTTAGTAAGAACGATTCAATTAGGTGAAGTGGATGAATCAATTCCTAAATGCAAATAAATCCGATTATTCTTACACACTACAATAAACAGTCCAGCTTCAAATTTTTTTCCCCCATTGTCTGTACCACTTAGCCGATCTATTCTCAGGTCACGGGGAGCCTGTGCCTATCTCAGGCATCACGGCAGGATACACCCTGGATGGAGTGCTAACCCATCACAGGGCGCACACACACACTCTCATTCACACGCTACAGGCAATTTAGAGATGCCAATCAATCTACAGTGCATGTCTTTGGACCGGGGGAGGAAACCCCCAAGGCACAGGGAGAACATGCAAACTCCACACACACACACACACACACACACACACACACACACACACACACACACACACACACACACACACACATATGGCGGAGGTGAGAATCGAACCCTGGAGGTGCGAGGCAAACGACCAACAAGCCACCATGCCCCCCGCTTCAAATATATTTTTGATAATTTATTTGCATCTAGTTAGTCTTTGAATTTTCCTCCCTTATGGGCACAGTGTAGTGTAGAAGTCTCTCTCAGTGGTCAATCAACCCTATTAAAGCTAAAATAACTTGATTCATTTAAACCAGAGGTGTCCAATGTCATCCACAAAAGACCGGTGTGGGGGGCAGGTTTTCATTCCAACCAAGCAGAAGCCACACCTGAGTCTATTGTAAGCCAAGATTAATTGATTAAACAGGTATAAACAGGTGGAATCAGGTGTTGCTTCTGCTTGACTGGAATGAAATCCTGCACCCACACAGTAGATAAGATTGGATATACCTGATTTAAACAAATCAGTAGCATGAGATGAAATCATTTGTGGCACAAAACAGTTAAAAACAAACAAACAATAAAAACAAGATATAGCATTGTGGCATAGAAACAATTAATCTACACTTAATGGGAAAGATTTGTCTCATGTTGCTTTCAGACTATGTTTTGTAATAGCAACAAAAAAAAGACAATCAACAAGACAATGCACAGTTTCATATTTGTACTTGAATAAGTTAGTAAAACATTTTCTGACCTCATGAAGAGTTGATCATCTCCTACATCCAGAGAGTAAAACAGAAAGAACTGGAGCAGCTCTGAGGGTTTATTCTCTTAAACTGTCCATGTTAAAATGTCTAGCCGTTTTGATTTTCATACCCTGACCACATGTTACTGAATTAGTCAATCCTTCCTCTACTTGAAAAGACTTGTGGTTAAAACTCTACAGAAATAGTGTTGCAATGCTGACAATTTTATTTCATTTTAAAATTAATTATAAAATAAATAGGTAACCAATTGGTTATCTGTGTGTATTTTATTAAATCACTAAATAAGCCATTAATTTATTTAGAAAGATTTAATAGTTTTGTTACAGCTATTAATGTGCACACTGTAGGCATGCCTCACTGGTGCACACGTCACTTTGTGTTACTATGGAAATGATTCATTCCATAACGTAGAGATGCTGGTCACAAACCTGACCACAAACCAATGCTCTTCTCACACTCACACAGTGTTCACTTACGCAAGGTTCTTAACAGTGTAACGTTATCTCCTGCACTGTAAGCATGGTTAAATTGAATTTATTTAAAGAATATGAGGAAGCCAGTTGCCTTAAAAAAAATTAAGTAATGTCTAACAAAATCTTGAGTGAATTTAACTTAAAAACTTGTAAGGGCTAGAATTGTTATATTGAGTTCACTACACTAAATGGAAAGTTCTGATGAATGAGGAAAATGAGAGGGAAAAAAGAGTAGAAGGGGTGAACTCTGTGGAACAGAAAGTAGATAAGATTAGAAAGGATGAAGTCAGGAAGGCTTTGAAGAGGATGAAAAGTGGAAAGGCAGTTGGTCCTGACGACATCCCGGTGGAGGTCTGGAAGTGTCTGGGAGAGGCAGCAGTGGAATTTTTAACTAGTTTGTTCAACAGGGATTTAGAGAGTGAGAGGATGCCTGAGGAATGGAGAAGAAGTGTGTTAGTGCCGATCTTTAAGAATAAGGGTGACGTGCAGAGTTGTAGCAACTATAGGGGGATAAAGTTGATGAGCCATACAATACTATGGGAAAGAGTAGAGGAAGCTAGGTTAAGGAAGGAAGTTGAAATTTGTGAGCAGCAGTATGGCTTCATGCCCAGAAAGAGCACAACAGATGCAATTTTTGCTCTGAGAATTTTGATGGAGAAGTATAGGGATGGTCAGAGGGAGTTGCACTGTGTGTTTGTAGACTTGGAGAAAGCGTATGACAGGGTGCCAAGAGAAGAGCTGTGGTACTGTATGAGGAAGTCAGGAGTAAAAGGGAAGGAAATGAAACAGTAAGGTTACAGGGTGAAGAGGTGAAGAAGGTACAGGGGTCAACAGTTCAGAGTAATGGAGAGTGTGGGAAAGAGGTAAAGAAGCGAGTGCAGGCAGGTTGGAATGGGTGGAGAAAGGTGTGGGGAGTTCTGTGTGATAGGAAAATATCAGCGAGAATCAAGGGGAAGGTGTACAGGACAGTGGTGAGAGCGGTCATGCTGTATTGTTTAGAGACAGTGTCACTGAGGAAGAGACAGGAGTCAGAGCTAGAGGTAGCAGAGCTGAAGATGTTGAGGTTCTATTTGGGAGTGACAAGATTGGACAGGATTAGGAACGAGTACATCAGAGGGACAGCTCATGTTGGACGTTTGGGAGACAAAGTTAGGGAGACCAGATTAAGATGGTTTGGACATGTTCAGAGGAGGGAGAGTGAGTATATTGGTAGGAGAATGTTGGACATGGAGCTGCCGGGCAGGAGGCAAAGAGGAAGGCCAAAGAGGAGGTATATGGATGGAATAAATGAGGATATGAAGCTAGTGGGTACAAGTGTTGAGGATGCAAAAGATAGGGATAGGTGGAGAGAGATCATTCGCTGTGGCCACCCCTGAAGGGAAAAGCCGAAAGAAGAAGAAGAAGACACTAAATGGAAAGTTCATTCAACTTAAAATCTTTTATGGTATTAAATTCTGTTTTATTTCAATTTAGAACATGAAATTCTCTTCGATTTCTTCCTGGGATCTGCAATGCAATAAAAACAAAACATCTAAGGACCTTAAGCTAATTTAGCACAACCATGTAACTGTATTTACTTCAAATTGGGTAACATTAAGGCCATAAAGTTTTAGCTAACGTCATCACTTTGTCATGTGCAGTAAATTAACTATTTCACCAGCAGTTTAATCAACAGAAAAAGTAAATAACAAGCAGCCCATGGAGTGATAAGGTAGATACATTAGCTAACAGGGTCTAAAGTTAAACCCTCACAGGTCCCCAAAAGCTTTCTCCAAAAGCACTCACCAGATTGAGTAAACTGTGGTACAACGGTCGTACCACAGCCCTTCCTCTCTCCTACCCTCATCTGACAGGGGGTTCAATGCAGTGTGATATGCATATGCTGGCTGCACACACTTACACAATACAAGACATTGAGTATGTGTCAAATTTAGACACTGTGTTGACTTTTCTATAGTCGACACAAAACCAGACTGAGCCATTGGCCTTGGGGACCAAGATCATTGGAAAAGACCAATTGCTGTGCGACTCCTCGATTACCCCCATTTTAAGCATGGACTGGAGTTTGTCCTGAACTACTTTTTTCTTGTGTTTAGGCAACCAGTAAGGAAAGTTGCATACAACCACCCCTGGGGGTGTCTCTATGTGGTGCTCTATGATGTTCATGTCAGTGGTAAAGTACACATCTCCTGTACTTAAGTGAAAGTACAAATACCCAAGTTAAAATGTTACTTTGGTAAAAGTAGAAGAAGTCCTCAACTTGAATTTCTACTTGAGTTAAAGTACAAAAGTACTGCTTGTTTCCAAATGTACCTAAGTAAAAAAGTACTGCATTTGTTAGGGGTGGAACGGTTCATGAAAAAAATCCGAACCGCTCAATTTACTTCATCACGGTTCAAGACACGTGTGTATTGTTCAGGTCCGGCCACACGCAGCATAATGCAGCACAGAGGCAAATGTTAGGAGTGCCGAGTGCTGCAGTGCAGCAGGTCAACTGCAGAAAGGGCAAGCTGCTCAAGGTTTTTAGAGGAGGCACCGACAGTATTGTTTTGGTCTATTGTGTGGGATTATTTTGGATTTAGTGCTACATATTACAACGACGGTGGTGGACAAAACTGCGACTGTTTACAAGCACTGTTCAACACGTGTTGCTTATGCTAATGGAAACACTTCCAATATGTTAGCTCATCTGCAGAGACATCACCCCAGTATGTCAACTGACAGCGAAAGAAATAATATTCCCTCCCGCAAACTTCAGCGTCGTGTTTATGTCAGGAACAGCTAGACAGCTCCTTGCCAGGCCTGGAGAGGGCGCTGGCAGGTGAATCTTGGAAGCCTGCTTGTCTGTGTGTTTCCCTGCCCATTGTTCTCATTCCTGATTGTGTCACCTGTATCCAAAAGGATAGGGATCCTTTTGTATCTGTCTTTGTTGGTCATTGTTTTATGTTCTAGATTTCTTTGTGTGTCAGGTTTTGTTTTATAAGTGTCATGTCTAATGATTATGTTAGTTTTCCCCATGTCTCATGTTTATGTTAATAAAGCAGTGCTTCTTTGAATCCTGCGTATGGGTCTGTATCCACGGCGTGCTGGCCTTTGCACGTGGCAACCATGAAGATATGCGCTCGAGCCCTGCATAGGGTGGGGACGCCCGCATGTTACAGTTTCCAGCAGAGGACATTGTCACTGCAAGTAGGTCTTGTCTCTCAGCATAAAATGTGGACATACTAATATTCTTGCAATAGAGAATGAACAGAGCAATGTTTTTTTGAAACAGTGCAGTGTGTGTTAGTATTATTTATGCAGTATTTTATATTTAAGGGCAGCTAATTTGTTGTTTAATTTATTTACATTACATAACACAGTGGCACACTGACTTGTGATACAAAATCCAGCAATATTTATTTTTTTTTTTTTTTTTTCAAATACTGCACTTTCATTTCAAGTGGTTGAGTTTATTTTAAAGAAAGGAAAGTATTATGCTGGTTGATCTTGTGTTTCTTTTTATGTTGGTGGCTGTTGCCTAAATGTCACTATAAAAATCTACAGCTTTAAGTTATTGTTATATTTGACAATAAGTGTTTTTGTTTTCAGCTACAATTTGTTTAAGGCCAACAGTTGTAAACTTTTTTTTTAACAAATAAAAGAAAAGCCTGTTGAAATTAACATCTCCCCTCTTTCTGTATCAGAATCTCACAGATTTAATTTATGATGGTCAGTGTCACAATAATGTGTCTATTCCTAAGATCAAGCTGCTTCATTCTTTTAGTTTTTTTATTACATGACCTTGAGAATAACTTCTTACATACTGTAAATTTTAGATTATAAGGCTATATATTTTATGCTCATGTATTTCTAAAGTGTTAAAAAGGAAAAAAACATTAACAATGTATACTGAATCTAACCGAAAACCGTGACCACAGAGATGCGATACAAACCAAACTGAGGATTTTGTGAAATTTTATACTTTAGTAAAGTACAGATATTGGAATAATATACTTAAGTACAGTAACGAATTACATTTACTTCGTTATTGACCGCCACTGGTTCATGTGACCAGGAAGAGATTAGAAGGTGTCAGAAAACTCTTTCAGCAATTTATTTATGTGAGTCGAGATAGTAAGAGATGGTCTCCTCAAAGGACCGGAGTGAATGGTTTTGATTATTTTAATTCCTTCCTCTCAGTGACTACTGTCACCAGTGCCACAGGGACCTCCTCTCTCTGTGGTTTGATGAGGTTGAGGTGATAAATTTGTCTCAACTCGCCTTTGTCTGTTTGTTAACCTCATAGCTAACCTCATTGGCATGGGGAG
Organism: Hemibagrus guttatus; assembly: GCA_033459395.1. Taxonomy (NCBI): domain Eukaryota; kingdom Metazoa; phylum Chordata; class Actinopteri; order Siluriformes; family Bagridae; genus Hemibagrus; species Hemibagrus guttatus. Next base: position 16,933,245 of record JAUCMX010000025.1, on the reverse strand, counting down.
TAAAATGAGAGGCTTGTAAAACCTCTCATACTGCAAACAATAAGGGCTCCAGCCACTTAATGCAATTACATGCCTCATTGTTAATAAACTTACAAATCAGATTTTTAAGTGTTTTATTAAGCTAATCTATGATACCGTTCGTTGGTGGGTGGTAAACGCTTGTGCAAATTGATTTAATACCTAATAATTCGTATGCCCTTGCAGGCTGGCCCAGGCTTCACTCCTGCCTCTGGTTGTCCCAGTTCATGCACCTGTGGATGAGAGGTGTGTGACGAACTGCTCCAGCACCACACAGTTGTCTACTTCCTAGACACGGGTTGCTCGACCAGCAACCACTTCTGGCAGGTCTCCCGGAGCTTCTGAGCAAAGGCACAGGGCCTGCTGACCTCGCCAAATTCCAGTTTTCAGAAGAGCTGGTGATGATGTTCCAGATCGTGCCCAACCCACTACAGAATTGCCCACCTGAGGTCAGGGTACACTATGTTGGATATGGGAAGCTGATTCATGTTGCCCACTCTGTATCTGGCCACCCCCATGCATTGGCCTCCCCCTTAAAGAGCACAATGAATGCCCCCAAGTCGACCTGAGGACCCATCCTAGTGAGCGTGAGATGGAGTGTGGTCGGCTGATGGTGTCCCCTCTCACTGGAGTAACCCGAGGAGCAGCTGTTGATCTTCAGCCTGTGCCTGAAGTACAGCCTGAAAGCGCTGTACCTGTTCCATGCACAGCTCCCAGTAGTGCTTTGTGTTGCATCTGGTGGAGCCTGACGAGGGATTAAATGATTTTTGCTAGTGGCTCCATGACAACGTTGGCTTCCTTCACTCATGCATTTCAGCGAAGTGTTATCATGGAAATGATGAAGCAGACGATGGACATTGTCTCAAAGCAGCTTTACAGACATACTTTAACATTTCAATCTCCTTAAACCATAGAGGCTTTGGCAATGGCAGTTGCCAAGGCTTTGGCAATGGCAGTTTCACAGAAGAGCTGGTAAATCTAAAAATAACAGCTCAAATTCATGCTGGTCTCTTATGGAGACCACCTCTCCCTGCCCAAAATCACAGAGCTTGCTAAATTGCAGCCGTCATTTTACTTTATTTCCCCATGGTCTATCTGCATTGTTAAAATGTACTTAGGCAATTTCCATCCATCCATTTTCTGTACTGGATATCCTGCACAGGGTCACAGGGAACCAGGAGACTATCCCAGGGGACACCCTGGACAGGGTACCATCCCATCACAGGGTACAATCCTACACACTCCCATTCCACTTATTCACTCACTATAGAGAATTTAGACTCCTGTCAGACTACAACATGTGTGTTTGTACTGTGGTAGGAATCCAGAATACCCCAAGAAAACTTGCAAAGGGTTTTGGGGAGAACATGCAAGTGCACACAGGACAGGGGCAGGAAGCAAACCCCCAACCCACCCCGGAGGCAAACATGCTAACACTAAGCCACTGTGTCCCCTAATTAAGAGAGCTGTTCATTCATATTATAACAATGGCTTCTTGTCAAAATACTGTCAACTCAAAATGACCATTTAAATTATACTTTATTTTTAGACTCTTTATTTCGGTTTGTTCTCTGTGTGCAAGCGATAGATCAATATCATTATGGAGTTGCATGTCTATGGAGTTTCATCAGAAGTATTTAGGGTTTTTAGATGTAAGAATTGTAGAGTGATGGTATAATGTTACTAAAACACATTCCACAATTTGCTGTGTGTAGTTTAAAACTAATAAGTACAGATCTCATCCAAAGTTTTGGGATGGGGGGTTTGTGTCGATGGCTGTCCTAAACTGTACCTGTGGCCACAGCATACACTCAATCTCTGAGAACACAACACCAGCACTCTGCTCCTCTAGGAGTAAAGCAATGTCAATAACTTCATCCACACTGTGAAGCTCCTACATGGACAAAACAACTGGAACATTTAAGAACCACCTTCGACAAATTACAACTGATTCCTTGCACAATCAAGACATCTAACTAATATATAAATTGATATCAATTACATACAGGTGCATCGCAATAAATTAGAATGTCATGGAAAAGTTCATTTATTTCAGTAATTCAACTCAAATTGTGAAACTCGTGTATTAAATGAATTCAATGCACACAGACTGAAGTAGTTTAAGTCTTTGGTTCTTTTAATTGTTATGATTTTGGCTCACATTTAACAAAAACCCACCAATTCACTCTCTCAACAAATTAGAATACTTCATAAGACCAATAAAAAAAAACATTTTTAGTGAATTGTTGGCCTTCTGGAAAGTATGTTCATTTACTGTACATGTACTCAATACTTGGTAGGGGCTCCTTTTGCTTTAATTACTGCCTCAATTCGGTGTGGCATGGAGGTGATCAGTTTGTGGCACTGCTGAGGTGGTATGGAAGCCCAGGTTTCTTTGACAGTGGCCTTCAGCTCATCTGCATTTTTTGGTCTCTTGTTTCTCATTTTCCTCTTGACAATACCCCATACCCCAACTTAACACTGGACTTCAAGCAACTTGGGCTATGAGCTTCTCCACCCTTCCTCCAGACTCTAGGACCTTGGTTTCCAAATGAAATACAAAACTTGCTCTCATCTGAAAGGAGGACTTTGGACCACTGGGCAACAGTCCAGTTCTTCTTCTCCTTAGCTCAGGTAAGACACCTCTGACGTTGTCTGTGGTTCATCACAATTAAAAGAACCAAAGACTTAAACTACTTCAGTCTGTGTGCATTGAATTTATTTAATAAACAAGTTTCACAATTTGAGTTGAATTACTGAAAAAAATGAACTTTTCCACGACATTCTAATTTATTGAGATGCACCTGTATACCTGTGCGTAATCACCCATCTTCTCACTTGTAGAAGACAGGTTCAAACACTAACCAGTAGGGTCATGTGTCAGTGATGTCACTTTATTGATTGGCTAGGGAATGGCTGTCAGTTGAGAACCAGTGGACCAATGGAGACTTTTCTTCTGCCCCTAATCTGCATAAAACTCTATTCATGATTTTTGGAAGCAACTTAGAAAGAAGAGCGAAGAAAACTGAGGTGTGAATACCAAGGAAAGTTGCAAGCAAAAAATATCAGAAAGAGCAAGCATCCTGTCAGGAAGTGTCAACATTTCCCTGCCAGAACACTAGAGGGCTTTCCGGCAGCCTGTGTTCTATGTCATGTGTTGTGTTGTGTTGTGTTGTGTTGTGTTGTGTTGTGTTGTGTTGTGTTGTGTTGTGTTGTGTTGTGTTGTGTTGTGTTTTCATGTTTGCCCTGCACGGTGGCTTAGTGGTTAGCACGTTTGCCTCACACCTCCAGGGTTGGGGGTTCGATTCCCGCCTCCGCCGTGTGTGTGGAGTTTGTATGTTCTCCCCATGCCTCGGGGTTTCCTCCCCCGGTCCAAAGACATGCATTGTAGGTTGATTGGCATCTCTAATAGTGTGTGATTGCATGAGTGAATGAGAGTGTGTGTGCCCTGTGATGGGTTGGCACTCCGTCCAGGGTGTATCCTGCCTTGATGCCCAATGACGCCTGAGATAGGTACAGGCTCCCCGTGACCAGAGAATAGATCGGATAAGCGGTAGACAATGAATGAATGTTTGCCCTGCCTAATTCTTAGTTCCTCCCTATCTCTGCACACCTGTTCCTAATGTGTCATTAGTATTTTCCCTATTTATACTGATTGTGTTGTGTTTGTTTTTGTTGAGTCCTCATTGTAATTGTGTGTCTCTTCAGTTCTCAGTGTTTCTTGTGTATGTCTTTATTTATTTAAAAATAAAGTTAAATACCCAGTCTGTCTGCTGTTCCTGCATTTGGGTTGGATTCCACTCTGTGGCACTTAAAGCCTTAGGAGCAAATTTTTGGGTCTGTTTATTTCTAGCCTTCAGGGACCGACTTTTTCCCTTCTGGATTTTTTTTCCCTTTTCAGTTCTGGTGAGCATCGCTCTGCAACTGTTTCTGTGGGGGACATTGCCCCACTTCAAAGTTCCTGCAGAGAATGCCGCCTTATTTCGTTGCCTGCAGAGGATGTTGTTACCCTGATCTGCTTCCCCTGTCTTTCCAGTGTTCAGTGGCTTCACTCTGCTTCTGTCTTTGTGGGGGGCGCTGCTCAGCTTTGCGGTTTCCACAGAGGATGCCGGCTCAGTCCTGTACCAGCGGAGGATGTCGTGGGTCTGGTTCCTCTCCTCTTTCGTGTCATGAGCCTGGTTCCTCTCCTCTTTTGTGAACCTTGCTGCTCCTGTGGGGACACTAACCTTTGGCATTAAGCTATGGATGCTTCCCTCCCTCCCTACCTACCCTTCATGACATTGCTCTGTACCCGGTTCGGCTGGGGTCATCTTTCAGCTTCTACGACTCAGTCTTGGACGTTGCTGGGCTTTCTGCTCAGCCAAGGACGCCACTCATCCATCCGGCTCGGCTTTGGACATCGCTCGGGGCCCTTTAGCATTGCCGCCATGTCCTTCACTTTCCTCATGTGCCTTGCCATGCTCCTTGCTTCCCCCTCAAACCTCGCCGTGGCCCTTGCTCCCCCCTTGTACCTCACTGCTCACTCCTCCCTGCTTCTTGCCGGGACCATCGTCCTCTTGGACTGTCGGGCATGCTTTTGGGTTAGCGCATCAGGAGTCGCGCCTTAAGGGCGGGGGTAGTGTCAGAATGTGTGGACATTTTCCTGCTGGAACACTAGGGGAGACAGTGTGTGTTCTGTGTCATGTGGTTTTTGTGTTTTCATGTGTTTAATTTCACATCTAATTCTTAGTCCATCCCTATTTCTGCACACCTGTTCCTAATGTGTCATTAGTATTTTCCCTAATTATACTGGTTGTGTTGTTTGTTTTTTGCTGAGTCCTTGTCGTAATTGTGTGCACTTATGGTATTTAGTTTTGTATTGCTGTTTTCTCCACAGTGTTTCTTGTGTATGTCTTTGTTTATTTTAAAGAAATACCCAGTCTGTCTGTTGTCCCTTCATTTGGGTCTGATCCCACTCTGTGGAGGCATCCCCTTTGTGACCCATCTGAGTAAAGAGAGCAAGGAAAATAAAATTTTGTTTTTAATTCCTAGTATTGTGTTCTTTTCTTTGAGAAAAAAAAATTAATCAAATGGAATAAAGAAAATAGAAAAAGCTGTGAATATTCCCTTTTCTGAACTAGCCTTATAGATGGTAGGCAAACATGCTTACACTAAGCCACTGCGCCCCCTAATTAAGCAACTTATGTTTTCCAAAATAAGGCAGGTTTAAAAAAAATACTAGCCATGTGTTTCCACAATAGGTTGCACACAGGCACCTGGTGAAAGTATGTTGACAGACACCAAGGTTTAGTTTGTCTCATTTTTAAGTTAACTTTAACATTGAGCACTGTTTTCAAAAAACATCAGCTAATCCTAATCTGCTGAAGACTTTTGCCCAGTATTACCCAAAGGACATAGAATTTGTTTTACTTTTAAGTTTTTGTTAAATGTATTAGAATTTTTTGTATTGCTGGGGAGACTGTTTCTTTGTGTAAATTTTTTGGCAAAAGCAAATTAAACATCTCATATAAGGAGCATTAAAAATTAACAAACTACACAAGGTTTGCTTTATAAAAGCAGTAATCTCAGGTCAACTGCTGCATTTTTGTAAGCATCTTGGAGGATCTATTACAATTTTTCTGGAGACTGTTGCACTTCACTCCTGTTTTTGAAGCTAAAACCATACCTAATTATGCTGTGATATACATATAGTTAATTTTTTGTCCACCTTTTGAAAGCTATTGAAAACAGAAATGAGAATGTGAAAACAATTTTACGCTGTGTCATGGCTCATGCTATGGGAACACTTCTCTGTGGAAGTTGTGTCTGAAGCTCTGCGTAAAATTGACTTGACTCTTAATTTTTCTGCGTTGTTTGTTTGATAGTGCAGCATGCACGCATGTCTTTTGAGGGAGCCGGCTGCGTGCACTGCGTAACATTTCCTCTCCATAAATTCCACTCTCGCTTGGCTGTTTTCTCCAGCTAAGTGCCTGCGCCATGTGCCTCAATCCTGCGTCTGCTGAGGCACAGCTTTGTAAATCCATTTTGTTCTCTCAGCTGACTCTAATACCTCCGCCTCAGCTCCGGGAGCTTGCTTTGCGATTTCTCCCAACCTAGATGAAGATATAATGCTATCTGCATCAGACTCTAAGGAGCTCAATGTGGGCAACAAAGAGCAATCAGCATTCAAATTGCCACCACAATCTGTGTTGTTCGAAAGGCTCCAGGAGGTGAGCACATGTGCTGTTGCTTAGCTTAACTTAGATTGGCATGATGAAAGGTTAGTGTTATCTGCTATGAGCTTGACATCTCTGATTAACTTCATGCCGCCTTCCACCTCCATGCAGGCATCCCCCATTTTTCCCATACCTCCACACTGAGGTGTTGAGGTTGTGGAATAATCCTTATTCTGACTGATTGTTCTCCACAGACACTGCTGACTATTCAGCCATTGTGGGCCTTGATGAACATGGGTATGCAGTGATGCCTAGGGTTGAAGAGATACTTGCAGGCTATCTCTCCCCTTTATTGGCTGCATGGAGAAAGTCTGCATTCCTATTGAGGCCCTGTCAGGCAGTCTAGCGTTGCAGCCTCACACCTCCCGTGCAAAATCTGGGTGGCTGGCCAGCGCTTAGGGACAGGTCCCCCAGGCAAGAGACAACCATCTCCACCAGGTGCGCCAGAAAGGAATCCTAATGCTCTAGGGCTAGGGTTTTCAGGAATACCCCTTTAGGGCCATTTCTACCTCCAGTGCTTTTACCTATGGTTTCATCCATAACCACCCATGCTCCTGATCCTTATGTGTTGCCACCTCCTGGGTCAGATCCTGCCAACTTGCTGTTTCAGGGTACTAACAGGTTATAGAGGCTAACACTTCTCTCAGACCACCTGGCAGTGTGGAAGTTTCTGCCAGGTGCGTCACAATGGGTTCTGTGGGAAAAGGCCACAGAATCCAGTTTTCCTCCCGTTCTTCTTTTATCAGAGTGTACTACACACTGTTGTTGGTACATACCAAACCTTGTTCCTCTAGGAGAAACTTCTCTCACATCTAATAAAGGGGCTTTAGAGCACATTCACCTCCCATGTCGAGCCCTGGCCATATATAATTTTAGACCCCAGGTCATCCATGTACTCAATTATCCAGATTACTGGCTCATCTTGGCTCAGTCGAGGGAAGATGCCATTGAGATGCCATGCTTGCCCACATGAGGTCTCTAGGCCTCAACCCAGTGAAGTGTGTGCTTTCTCCCTCTCTAAGAACCACCTACCGGGAGATAGTTTGGATTCACATCTGTCTCCTGCTCAGGGGGATTCCATCCTATCTGTCGTAAAAGTCTGACTTTAAAATCTGATTAGGCCAGTGCCTCTCTGACTTAGAGGGTACACAGCTCATGACTGTAGCGACCAAAACTATTCCTGTGGGTCTGCTACACATGAGACTGTTTTAAATCTGGCTCAGGACCAGAGGTTTTCACCCTGCAGACACCCTTTTCAGGGTCACAAGGATTACATGTAATGAGCATTGACACACTGTGCCCTGTGGACTTCTCTTTTCCTTTCTGGATGGTGGTCCTTGGGAGATTCCTGTCAGGAGGAGCCTCCTCTCTCATGTGCAGGGAGTGATTCTCCACTGCCAGCCTGAGATTTAGAACCTCTGATCTGGCCCCTGAGGGGGACCAGCTCCTAGACTTTGGAGACTATTTTGAACTTTCACCGCTGTTGTAATTGGCAGCGTCAGGATCTAGTTCACTTCCCTGCTAGTACAGTGCTAGAGTTCCTGCAGAAATGCCTCTTTCAGGGCCTTTTACCCTCTACATTGAAGTATACATGGCAGTCACTGCTGCGAGTCATGTGCCTGTTTTTTGGTTTCTCACTTTCTGCTCAGTGCCAGGCGGCTGAGGATTTCCTGCAGACCATGTCTCCCATCCTAGGACCTCTCACTGGTCCTGGAGGGGCTTTTCCAAGCCCTCTTTGAGCCTATGGAGTCAGCCTCTGAGAGGTTTCTGACCTTGGAAACAGCGCTGCTATAAGCCAGTTGTCTGGCCTTTCTGCAGGCTTTCTGCCCTCCACCCCACGAGTTGGTGGAGCAGAAGAGACTGCACCTACTGTGTCCAGTTCAGGTTTGTAGGAGTTCTGCCAATTGCTCGAGCACATGGCATAAATCCTCTCCGCTTTTGTCTGCGTTGGCAGTTGCAACAAAAGCAATCCTGTTTCCAAGCAGCACCTTGTGCTGGGATGTGGTAGCTATCTCCTAGGCCTTTGAGGTGTGCTGTGTGGCTTTGCCTCTAGGGATTACAGCTCAGTCCACTAGGTCCAGCACTCTGCTAGGGGTGTTCCCCAGGATATTTGTGCTGCGGCAGGTTGGTCCTTTACACACCCCTATAAGGTTCAATAACCTGGACCTGGACCCCACTCCTGGCTCCTGGGTCTTACAGGGCTAATGATGCTCTGCTCCGGGCTCCTTTGTGCTCTTTCACTACCTCCAGGACAGACATCTGCTGGCATGTGGCGGCGTTGGAACTGGCGTTTCCATAGCATCAGCCATGATGCAGCATCGAGTTCCCTTGAAAGGGAACTACACCAGGTTATGTATGTAACCTGGTTCCCTGAGAAGGGAACAAGATGCAGTGTCACTAGCCACACCCTGGGTGTCCACGCGCACTTCCTTCAGACAAGTAGAAACTTGAGCAATGTGACATAGATGCCCTTTTATGGTCTTGCGAGCATGCTCCGCTTCGTCACACGACCTACCCGAGCCAATAAATCGGCATGATTTCACACAGAACTTCCAAATAGAAGCGTTCCCATAGCCAGTAAGGATGCAGTATCTCATTTCCTTCTCATGGAACCGGGTTACATATGTAACCTGTTTATTATAACACAGTAGTTTATTATAATTAGACCATACCAAAAAAAAAGAAAAAAACTTTAATGTTAATACACAACTTGGACTGCATAGGCAAAATGCAAAACAGTTAAAAATCCCTGCACAGTGTTGTTAATGCTCAGTTTTGGAGAAGGAAATAATCCCATGCAGTCACACACATTATACTATTGCCGATTGAGTTCAATATTGATCCATAGCTCAAAAACAGAACTTATCCAGCATCATTTCAATCTCTATCTCTCTTTCTTTTAACTGATCATGTTGAGGTTGATGATCTCACTGGTTCATTTCTGCAGTCTAGGAAAGGAAATACTGAACAAACAATACAACTGTTTGTCATTTTAAAATGGTAATAAGGGGGGGGGGGGGGGCACTCCTTTCTGTCTCACAAGCTTTATGGCTGTGCCATTAACCTGCTCTCTGGGTCTGCCCTGCCATCCAGTCTGCTGTAAAAATGACTCATTTGCTGCTGCAGTAACTCATTCTCACTTGATTATCTGATGATGATTGATTGATTGATTGATTGATTGATTGTGCACTTGACAGAAGAAAAGGAGGGAAAAGTAGTAAGCATAAAACACAGAAATGGAGAGGCATGGCATAAAATAAAAAAAGAGAAGAGTTTCATTTTCACACGTTAGGGTACTTCTGGTCAATACCTTCATTTATGCTGTGAATGTGACATCAAAACTTCCCAACATCCTACAGTAAAATATATGCAGGTATAATATAATATAGAATGTAACCTGTAGTATACATGAAGAAAAAGAATCCATCAAAACCACATGCACTCACCTACAATATAATGTTCATAAACTCACTCTTCCACTAAACACGTGGACAAAATTGTTGGTACCCTTCCTTTAAAGAAAGACAAACTCAAAATGGTTATATAAATAACTTTTTCATTCATTCATTCATTCATTGTCCTCCGCCTATCCGGAGCCGGGTCGCGGGGGCAGCAGTCTAAGTAGGGATGCCCAGACCTCCCTCTCCCTAGCCACTTCCTCCAGCTCTTCCGGAGGGACCCCGAGGCGTTCCCAGGCCAGCCGAAAGACATAGTCTCTCCAGCGTGTCCTGGGTCTTCCCCGGGGCCTCTTCCTGGTGGGGCATGCCCGGAACACCTCTCCAGGGAGACGTCCCGGAGGCATCCGAAACAGATGCCCGAGCCACCTCAACTGCCCCCTTTCGATGTGGAGGAGCAGCGGCTCTACTCCGAGCTCCTCCCGGGTGACAGAGCTCCTTACCCTATCTCTAAGGGAGCACCCTGCCACCCTACGGAGGAAGCTCGTTTTGGCCGCTTGTATCCGGGATCTTACCCTTTCGGTCATGACCCAGAGCTCATGACCATAGGTGAGAGTAGGAACGTAGATTGACTGGTAAATCGAGAGCTTCACCTTCCAGCTCAGCTCCTTCTTCACCACAACAGACGGGTACATAGACTGCATTACTGCTGCCGCTGCACCGATCTGTCTGTCAATCTTACGATCCATCCTTCCTTCACTCGTAAACAAGACCCCGAGATACTTAAACTCCTCCACTTGAGGAAGGAGCTCCCCTCCAACCTGGAGGTTGCAAGCCACCTTTTTCCGGTCGAGAACCATGGTCTCGGATTTGGAGGTGCTGACCTTCATCCCAGCCCTTAACAGAGGGCCACGGACCCCGTACTCCCAGAGCACCCCCCATAGAATGCCACGAGGGACACGGTCGAAAGCCTTCTCCAAGTCCACAAAACACATGTGGACTGGTTGGGCAAACTTCCACGAACCCTCAAGCACCCTGTGGAGGGTATAGAGCTGGTCCAGTGTTCCACGGCTAGGTCGAAAACCGCATTGCTCCTCCTGTATCCAAGGTTCGACTAACGGTCGGACTCTCCTCTCCAGTACTCTGGAATAGACTTTCCCTGGGTGGCTGAGGAGTGTGATCCCCCTATAGTTGGAACACACCCTCCAGTCCCCCTTCTTAAAAAGAGGGACCACCACCCTGGTCGCCCACTCCAGAGGCACTGTCCCTGACCGCCACGCTATGTTGCAGAGACGTGTCAGCCAAGACATCCCCACAACATCCAGAGACTTAAGGTACTCAGGGCGAATCTCATCCACCCCCGGTGCCTTGCCACCAAGGAGCTGCTGAACTACCTCAGTGACCTCAGCTTGGGTGATGAATGAATCTACCTCTGAGTCCTCGGCCTCTGGTTCCTCTACAGAAGGTGTGTCAGTAGGGTTGAGGAGATCCTCGAAGTATTCCTTCCACCGTCCGACAAAATCCCCAGTCGAGACCAGCAACTCTCCACCTCCACCATAAACAGTGTTGGCAGAGAGCTGCTTACCCCTTCTGAGGTGCCGAATGGTCTGCCAGAATTTCCCCGAGGCCATCCGATAGTCCTTCTCCATGGCGTCACCGAACTCCTCCCAGACCTGAGTTTTTGCTTCCGAGACCACCACGGCTGTAGTTCGCTTGGCCTGCCGGTATGCCTCAGCTGCCTCCGGAGTCCCCCGAGCCAACCAGGCTCGATAGGACTCCTTCTTCAGCTTGACGGCATCCCTTACTTCCAGTGTCCACCACTGTGTTCGGGGATTGCCGCCACGACCGGCACCAAAGACCTTACGGCCACAGCTCCGGATGGCTGTCTCAACAATGGAGGTGGAGAACATGGTCCACTCAGACTCAATATCCCCAACGTCCCTCGGATCAGCAAGACGTTCCCAACAGACCCTCACAATACGTTTGGGCCTGCCAAGTCTGTCCGGCATCCTCCTCCGCAAGCGAATCCAACTCACCACCAGGTGGTGATCGGTTGACAGCTCCGCCCCTCTCTTCACCCAAGTGTCCAAGACATGCGGCCGAAGGTCAGATGACACGATCACAAGGTCGATCATTGATCTCCGGCCTAGGGTGTCCTGGTACCACGTGTACTGATGGACACCCTTATGCTTGAACATGGTGTTTGTTATGGACAGGCTGTGACTAGCACAGAAGTCCAGCAACAGGACACCACTCAAGTTCAGATCAGGGGGGCCGTTCCTCCCAATCACGCCCCTCCAGGTATCACTGTCGTTGCCCACATGGGCGTTGAAGTCCCCCAGCAAAACTATGGAGTCCCCAGTCGGAGCACCTTCCAGCACCCCTCGCAGGGTCTCCAAGAAGGTTGGGTACTCCACACTGCCATTCGGCCCATAAGCCGAAACAACAGTGAGACACCTATCCCCGGCCCAAAAGACGCAGGGAAACAACCCTCTCGTTTACCGGGGAAAACTCCAGCACATGGCGGCTGAGCTGGGGGGCTATAAGCAAGCCCACCCCAGCCCGATGCCTCTCACCATGGGGCACCCCAGAGAAGAAGCGAGTCCAACCTCTCTCAAGGAGTTGGGTTCCAGAGCCCAGGCTGTGTGTCTCCCTCACCAGCTCGGGCTCCTTCCCCCCCAGTGAGGTGACATTCCATGTCCCAAAAGCCAGATTCTTTGTCCAGGATTTAGGTCGCCGGGGCCCCCGCCCATGACCGCTACCCAAAACACATTGCACCGGACCCTTATGCTCCTTCCTCCCTTCCATTCGGGGTTCCCCCCCCTCAAACCCCCCCCCCCCCTCCCACCCCCCCCAATTAAAAAGGTTTTGGTTTTCAAAAGGGGGAGGGGATATAAAATTTAACTTTTGGGAAATTTAAACAAAAAAGTAATAATAATAAAATTTAATTAATTGAAAATTGACTAATGAAAATCAGATATTGCTTTTAAATTGTAGTTCAACAGAGGCATTTAGAAGTTGTTTTCGGCTGCTCCCTGTTCGGGGTCGCCACAGCGGACCAACTGGTCCGCACAACAACTTGGCACAAGTTTTACGCCGGATGCCCTTCCTGCCGCAACCCTCCCATTTTTTCCGGGCTTGGGACCGGCACTGCAACCAGTGGCTGGGGTTGAGGCAGAGGCATTTAAAAAAACAAAAAACTAATGAGTTCAAAGATTTAGAGGTGAACTCCAAGGTCAAGGTACATCAGTGTCACATCAAGCCATCCATTGCTGTTTGAGTCAAAGTGGTCTTAATGGAAGATGACCGAGGAGAACTCCACTGCTGAAAGTAAATCATGAAAAGGCGAGACTGGAATTTGCCAAAATGCATATTGACAAGCCACAAAGCTTCTGGGAGAATGACAGATGAGACAAAACTGGGGCTTTTTGGCAAGTCACATCAGCTCAATGTTCACAGATGCAAAACAATAAAGCATACAAAGTAAAAAGTACACTGTACCTACTGTGAAACATGGAGGAGGCTTGGTTATGTTCTGGGGCTACTTTGCTGCATCTGGGACAGGGTGTCTTGAATCTGTGCAGGGTACAATGAATTCTCAACTATCAAGACATTCTGGAGCAAAATGTACAGCCCAGTTTCAGAAAGCTTTTACACATCGTTGAACCTGCTCTGAAGATCAAGAGCTGTGTATGTGTCATCAGTAGGACTGCAGGAAACATTCTGTGTGAAGATTATAAAAAATGTGTTTGGTGCTTTGTGAGGAATTTTCTAGATCTATCCATTTACTACTATAGCTATGTTTAAATATGTGTAAAATGCCTAGAGCCTGCTGTTTCCTTATGTTCATTGTGATCTTGGTCTAGTGTTTATTACCTCTATCTGTTTTACAGGAAAGTTACTATTGAAGCATTAAGTCACAATGTGTCACTCTGTTCAGTTACAGTTCACTTACCTGATGTTAAATTTTTGAGTGTTTTAGTGTTTAAGTATACTAGTGTTTGTGTATGCAAGTATATTAATACACAGCTAATATTCAAATATTCTAGTGTGTTGGTATGCAATTATGCTAACAGACATGTATGCTAATATTCTTATATTCTAGTGGGCATCCCTGATCAGAAAGCATCCAGTGAGACTTGTGTTTAGAACAATAATTTAGAGTCATGTCATAACATATGTGCTTATTTGCTGTTTGTTGCTGTAGTGCAACACTACCTAGCATTACCTCATTTCAGGTGCACCGTTTGAAGGCCTATGAGGTAAGAGTTGTTTGCTGTGACTGAATCGCGGGCTGTTAGTTTGGCACAGCAAGTTTATTTGGGTCTGCTCCATTTCTAGTGAGAACTGACGAGCCTCACACGATACTTTTAGCAATGGCTGTCTTTATGGGAGTGTATGTTTTACACCACTGAGCTCCTTGTGTGGTGCAAATTACCACTTAACAGGTATGTCATTGTCTTTTAATATGGGTTTGTTTTAAGTAGGCTATTTGGCAAGTTTTAATCTGTTGGTGTGATTTTTTTATTCATCTAGTTAACTTGCTGTTAAGAGATGTTGAAACAGGTTTTGGTTTTCCATACGACTGTCTCGGAGGTTTGCCTTTCAAGTCCACTTTGGGATGAATGACCACTAGAACACTGGACTGCGTGGTTGCAGCTGTTATAGTTTTTAGAGACTGATCATCAGGACTGTGCAAGACCAGCGAGTGTGGGTGTCCAGCTGGACCGGGCTGTTGGTTCAGCAGTTTTATCGGAGTTGCTGCAGTGCGCATATATTCGCTCTGTGTTGCTCTTTAAAACTTTATTTTCTAGCTGGCAAGACTCGTGGAACTGGCCCAGCCAATGATCTGGCTTCCTCCCTACTGCCATTCCCCAACTTAAACGGTTGTAGGTATAAGGTTAAATTCAAGCTGGGAGTGGTGTATGTTAGTGGGTTTAGCTACAAACCCGTCACCATTTTGTCTTGTCATTCAAATTTCTTTTTGATTCTCTCCTTTTGCTTCTTCCAATTTGATTTTTAAAAGTAATGATGTGTTTCAGTTTGTTTTACTTTTAGGCTGATTGGATTTTTTGGTGTGCTATTTGTCTTTCTTTATCTTGCCTGATATTTTGATTTGAGTTGTGTCTATTTAGACTGCGATCCTATTGTGGTTGTTGGTTGAGGTCTGCACATGACTAAACATGAGTAGTTCGGACGTTTTTGTTCCTTTTATTTCTTTTGTTGTTCTGTGTTTTCTTTTGAGGAGAGTGTGTGTTTGTTTGAATTCCTAATTGTGTTTTATTTCCCTTCAGAATTGGGATGGCTAACTACAGCAAGAGTGGCACCTTTCAGTGTGTTGGTGGTGGTTCTGCTTACAGTTTACAGTTCTCACAGTGGTGTGTGTGTGTGCTGTGGTGTTGGGGTGCACATATGATTGGTGTCAGCTGGATTAGGGAGGCTGGCATCCAATACTAGAGAGGTAATAATTGTGATTATTTGATTTTCTGAGACTGAAATAATTTTATGTGCTATCTGAAAGTTCATTTTATATTTAACTCTGGTCTGATGCCTGATTCAGCTGTAATTAAACCTGTGTGCTTCGTGAACTTAATGCCAAGGGCAATTCCCTAGTAGTAGGCCCCTGGGGTGGTGTAGTCAGTTACTTCAGTTAGCATTATAACTCAATGTACTACCTCCTTGTTTAGGCAGTTAAACAGGTGAGCGATTGGGCAAATTTTCAATTTTACAGCTTTTGTGTTATTTATTTTGTCTCATTATCTGCTCTACCACATTAATATTTCATTATTGATGGGAATAATTTTACTTGTGGATGCTGCATGAAGTGTTTTGAGTGAATGAATCAATCTGTACTTACATTGTAATTAAGAGTGATAGCAGGGGAGAGATAACCATGTACAGAGCAGCTGTAGCTGCCTGCATCCCTCTGACTGACTGGTGGCAGGTGGTGTGGGTTAGAAAAGGAGAAATAACATCCATCTTTGTACCAGGTGAACGTTGGCATGTCTGTCAGACTGCAGGTGGTTTTACAGGTGAGAGTAACTTTTTTTTCCTTAACAACTCTATCAGGAATCATCTCAACCTGAAGCTCTGTGAATGAGAGGAAAAAGGAAAACTTGCATTGAAGCCTGTGGAGATTATTGTCTGATTTCCTGTTGTAATGGTGGCGCACACATCACCGCATTAACACAGAGTGCAACAAGCGGTGGCGGTTCAGCACCTTGGATAGCGGCGGTGCTTGTTGCGCTCTGTGTTAATGCAGTGATGTAAAATTAGATTCAGTAAAAGCTTTTTGTTCAAACTTCTCCCTGCCTATCTGCTGTTCTGTGTTCCCCTGCTCAGTGCACTGCACTGGTGGAGAATGCAGGCAGAGCATAGAAAGGACAGGACAGACCCTTGGGATCAGCGTTGAACAGGTGCTCCAACACCTGCTGGAGGCAAGTATCCACCAGCATGTGGTCACCCAGGAGCTTGCTCAGAGAATGAAGGTGGATACTACGAGCTACAGGAGTTGCAGAAGGGCTCCCAGGCCACTGCAATTCCCCTCTCCTACTCCGGACATGCCTCTCAGCGCCTCCTCACTAAGATGATGGCGGAGGATGATGTCGAGGCCTTCCTGGAGACCTTTGAGCAAACCTGTTGCCAAGGGGCAGCCTCTGGAAGGTTGGACTGAGGGCAAACCTCCGCAAATGCCATCTGGGGCTGACCAAGGCACAGTAGCTGGGCTACTGTATCGGCTGGGGGTTACTGAAGCCGCAGAAGAAGAAAAGAGGGGCCATTAAAGAGTACCCTCAGCCTATCACCAAGAAGCAGATACGTGCCTTTCTTGGGTTACTACCAAAGGCTTGTGCCTTACTTCTCCTCTATAGCTTAGTATATTTTATATATATATTTAGTATATATATATATATATATATGGCCCTTAGTATATTTTGCTGGCCAATGAAACCGCCAACCTCGCCTGTGGCACCTCACCCAGAGAGGAGGCAATCGAAATCACTGCAAGTGGAAGCAGAAATGAGGCAAACGCGGAGGCATCCGGGCTAGGTTAGCAGCTAGCCCACACAGACCCAAGATACCATCCCTCATTTTAGCAAATGTAAGATCACTGGATAATAAAATAGACCACATACAAATTCTAAGATCTGCACAGCATGAGGTGAGAGAATGCTGTGTTTTCATCTTTACAGAGACATGGTTAATTGACAACATACCAGACTCTGCTATCCAGCTAGCTGGGCTAACATGCTACCACACTGACCGAGTCTATGTTGAGGGAGGAAAGACTCGTGGCGGGGGTGTTTGTGTTTATATCAGTGATGCTTGGTGCCAAAATGCTGCTGTTGTTCATAAACACTGTTCTCCGCTGAGTTTATTATTATCAAGTGTCGGCCCTTCTACATACCGAGGGAATTTACAGTGATTTTACTTGTTGGTCTTTACATCCCTCCCAGCACTAACAACAGCGACCGAATCGAAGCACTCAGTGAACTTTACCAAGCTATCAGTAAACAACAGACAGCACACCCAGACGGATTTCTCATCACTGCTGGGGACTTCAATCACGCAGATTTAAAGCCTTTTCTACCAAAATTTTATCAGCACATAGACTTTCCCACAAGGGGCAATAACACATTGGACTTAGCAAACACAAACAGCAAAGGAGCATACAAAGCCTCCCCCACCTGTGACCAAATCACCATCATGATTAGACCTGCGTACGGATTGAAGGTGACAGTCACCAGACCAACCAAGAAGGAGGTACGTGTGTGGTCATAGGGGGCCCAGACTGCCCTTAAAGACTGCTTTGACACAACAGACTGGGACATCTTCAAAGAAGCAGCAACTTACAACAACCACACACTATAGAGGAATATACTGAGGCTGTTACTGCATACATCTCAAAGTGCACCGACAATGTCTCACACAGAAAAATCGTCACTATTTGGGCTAAACAGAAACCATGGCTGACAGGAGAAGTATACAAGCTTCTGAGGGCATGGGATGCAGACTTTAGAGCTGGTGACACTGCAGGCCTAGCAACAGCAAGAGCCAACTTGTCCTGGGGAATCAGGGAAGCCAAACAACAATACAGCAATAAAATATCTGGACACTGCATCAGCACTAGAGACACACAGAGTCTTTAGTGAGGCATCCAAACTCTAACAAACTATAAACCCCTACCACGGACCTGTGACAGTGACATATCTCTGCCTAACAGCCTTAATGAATTCTTTGGCCGATTTCAGACCTATAACAACACACAGGCACAGAAGATCCCACCTTTCCCACATGAGCAGGCTGTGTGTCTGACCCCAGTCAATGTGAAAAAGACCCTCCTGAAGATCAACCCACGCAAGGCAGCCAGACCAGACAACATACCTGATCATGTTCTAAAGAATTGTGCTGTAGAGCTCAAGGATGTACTAACTAATATCTTTAACATCTTGTTGAGTCTAGAAGTTGTCCCCAAGGGTTTCAAGGCCACCACAATAATTCCAGTCCCAAAAGGCTGCACCCATCCAGCCACAATGACTACCAGCCTATTGCATTGACTCCCATCATTACTAAGTGCTTCGAGCGACTGGTCATGCAGCACATAAAATTCATTCTTCCTCCCTCCCATGACCCATTCTAGTTTGCAAACAGAACCAACAGGTCCACGGAAGACACCATCTCAGCCGCTCTCCATCCAGCCCTTACACACCTGGACTCTAAAGACTTCAATGTGCGTATGCTATTCCTGGATTTTAACTCAGCCTTTAACACAATCATCCCCCAGCAGCTAATAAACAAACTAAGACACCTGGGACTCAACTCCCCTCTCTGTAACTGGGTGCTGGACGTCTTATCAGAGAGGCCACAAAATGTACAGGTCGGTGGAAAAACATCTAAGTCCGTCAAACTAAGCACAGGGTCACCACAAGGGTGTGTGCTCAGCCCACTGCTCTTCACACTGTTGACCCCTGATTGTATACCCAGTTACAGTACCAACCACATCGTCAAGTTTACAGACCACACAACTTTAGTGGGCCTCATGACCAACAACAACAAGGCCAACTACAGCAGCGAGGTGAGCCGACTGGTTCAGTGGTGTAACAACAACAATCTCTTCCTCAACATGGGGAAGACCAAAGAAATTGTCTTTGACTTCAGAAGAGGACCTCCACAGGACCCCTCACTAACCATCAATGGTGTCATAGTGGAGAGGGTGAACAGCCATAAGTTCCTAGGGGTGCATATCTCTGAGGACCTCTCCTGGATGACAAACACCACATCACTGGCCAAGAAAGCTCAGTCAAGTCTCTACTACCTTCGCAAACTAAGGAAAGCATGAGTCCCAACCCCTATCATGTGCTCCTTCTACCTTCTCTCCACCTATCCCTATCTTCTGCATCCTCAACACTTGCACCCACTAGCTTCATATCCTCATTAATTCCATCCATATACCTCCTCTTTGGCCTTCCTCTTTGCCTCCTGCCTGGCAGCTCTATGTCCAACATTCTCCTACCAATATAATCACTCTCCCTCCTCTGAACATGTCCAAACCATCTTAATCTGGCCTCCCTAACTTTGTCTCCCAAACATCTAACATGAGCTGTCCCTCTGATGTACTCGTTCCTAATCCTGTCCAATCTTGTCACTCCCAAAGAGAACCTTATCTTCAGCTCTGCTACCTCTAGCTCTGACTCCTGTCTCTTCCTCAGTGACACTGTCTCTAAACCATACAGCAGGGCCAGTCTCACCACTGTCCTGTACACCTTCCCCTTGATTCTCGCTGATATTTTCCTATCACACAGAACTCCCGACACCTTTCTCCACCCATTCCAACCTGCCTGCACTCACTTGTTCACCTCTTTCCCACACTCTCCATTACTCTGAACTGTTGACCCCAAGTACTTAAACTCCAGTACCTTCTTCACCTCTTCACCCTGTAACCTTACTGTTCCATTTCCCTCCCTTTCATTCACACACATGTACTCAGTCTTACTATGACTGACTTTCATTCCTCTTCTCTCCAGCGCAAACCTCCACCTCTCCAGGTTTTCCTCCACCTGCTCCCTGCTCTCACTACAGATCACAATGTCATCTGCAAACATCATTGTCCAAGGAGACTCCTGTCTGACCTCCTCTGACAACTGGTCCATCACTATAGCAAACAGGAAGGGGCTCAGAGCTGATCCCTGATGCAGTCCCACCTCCACTTTGAACTCCTCTGTCTGACCCACATCACACCTCACCACTGTCCTGCTCCTCTCATACATGTCCTGCACCACTCTGACATAGTTCTCTGCTATTCCTGACTTCCTCATACAGTAGCACAGCTCTTCTCTTGGCACCCTGTCATACGCTTTCTCCAAGTCTACAAACACACAGTGCAACTCCCTCTGACCATCACTATACTTCTCCATCAAAATTCTCATAGCAAAAATTGCATCTGTTGTGCTCTTTCTGGGCATGAAGCCATACTGCTGCTCACAAATTTCCACTACCTTCCTTAACCTAGCTTCCACTACTCTTTCCCATAGCTTCATTGTATGGCTCATCAACTTTATCCCCCTATAGTTGCTGCAACTCTTCATGTCACCCTTATTCTTAAAGATCGGCACTAACACACTTCTCCATTCCTCAGGCATCCTCTCACTCTCTAAAACCCTGTTGAACAAACTAGTTAAAAATTCCACTGCTGCCTCTCCCAGACACTTCCAGACCTCTACCGGGATGTTGTCAGGACCAACTGCCTTTCCACTTTTCATCCTCTTCAAAGCCTTCCTGACTTCATCCTTTCTAATCTTATCTACTTTCTGTTCCACAGAGTTCACCCCTTCTACTCTTTTTTCCCTCTCATTTTCCTCATTCATCAGCTCCTCAAAGTACTTCTTCCATCTCCTCTGTACACTCTCCTCACTTGTGAGCACCCTTCCATCTCTATCCTTAATAACTCTAACTTGCTGCACATCCTTCCCATCTCGATCCCTCTGCCTAGCTAACCTGTACAAGTCCTTCTCTCCTTCTCTAATGTCTAACCTAATGTACAACTCGTTATATGCCTTCTGCTTGGCCTTAGACACCTCCCTCTTCACTCTGCGCTGTAACTACTTGTATTCCTGTCTATTCTTTTCAGTCCTGTCCATGTCCCACTTCTTCTTGGCTAACCTCTTCCTCTGGATACTATCCTGAACTTCCTCATTCCACCACCAAGTCTCCTTATCTTCTTTCCTCCTTCCAGATGACACACCCAGCACCTTTCTCCCTGTCTCCCTGATCACTTCTGCTGTAGTTTCCCAGTCATCTGGCAGCACTACCTGACCACCCAGAGCCTGCCTCAACCTCTGTCTAAATTCCTCACAACATTCCTCCTTTTTCAGCTTCCACCACTTGGTTTTCTTCTCTATCTCTATCTTTGACCTCTTCATCTTACAGACCATGAAAGTCATCCTACACACCACCATCCTATACTGTCTGGCTACACTCTCTCCCACTACCACTTTACAGTCAGTAATCTCTTTCAGATTGCCTCTTCTACATAGGATGTAGTCTACCTGTGTTCTCCTAACTCCACTCTTGTAAGTCACTCTATGTAAGTGTTAACCACATCCATGTCCATCCTCTTAGCAAAGTCCACTACCTTACCTCTAGTCCAGAACCTTACTGTCCTTCAAGGTTCCTTTCCTTAACTCCAAACTTGCCCATCACCTCCTCATCACCTGTGTTCTCCTCACCAACATGTCCATTAAAATCCGCTCCTATCACCACTCTCTCACCCGTGGGAATACTCTCCATCACCTCATCTAATTCACTCCAGAATCTCTCTTTCTCCTCTAACTCTTAACCTACCTGTGGGGCATAACCACTAACAACATTCAACATCATCCCTTCAATCTCTAACTTCAGAGTCATCACCCTGTCTGACACTCTCTACACCTCCAGAACATTCCTCACAAACTCCTCCTTCAGGACCACACCTACCCCATTTCTCTTACTATCCACACCATAATAAAACAGCTTGAATCCTGCTCCTATACTACGAGCCTTGCTACCCTTCCACCTGGTCTCCTGTACACACAGTATATCCACCTTCCTTCTCTCCATCATATCAACCAGCTCTCTAGCTTTCCCTGTCATAGTACCAACATTCAGAGTTCCTATTCTCAGTTCTACACTCTTACCTTTCCTCTTCTCTCTCTGTCTGTTCACTCTCCTCCCTCCTCTACTTCTTAGACCAACAGTAGCCCAATTTCCACCGGCACCCTGTAGGTCAACGGCGCCGATGGCGGTCGTTGTTAACCCGGGCCTCGACCGATCCGGTATGAAATTCGTACTGATGATTCGCATGGTTAAATTTGACAATGTTTTACGCCGGATGCCCTTCCTGACGCAACCCTCTCTATTTATCCGGGCTTGGGACCGGCACAGAAGTCACTGGATCGTGACCCCCATGGCTAGATTGAACAAACATTAGCAATATTAAGCACAATTTTAAATTAAAGATATGTACAGTTAAGTTCATTCATAAAAAAATACTGCACTACATCAGTATGTTTGCAAATGACTCACCTGAAACCATGAGCAGAAACAGCAGAGGAAGGAGAGGAGTCAATCTGAGTGACATCATCAGTGTTGCCTGTATAATCATCAGAGATGGAAAAACACTGTTCAGTTTTAATGTGTGTTCAAGTGCAGTAGGTTTTACACCCAGTGTGTGAGGAATTACACAGAATAAAAATAATTGGAATTCCTCTCTTTAATATGAGTATACCGGTGAATGACTTTTGTTTTCTTTTTTTCTTTTAGAAAGATTCATTTAGGTAAATTAAGTGAATCAATTCTTAGATGCAAACAAATCTAATTATTCTTACACACTACTATAAACTGTCCAGCTTCGAAAATATTTTTGCTAATTTATCTACATTTTGTTAAATTTTTGAATTTCTCTCCTCTATGTGCACAGTGTAGTGTACAGTAAGTCTCTCTCAGTAGGGATGAAAGCTCATATAACTTTATTCATTTAAACAAATACTTAAAATCAAATTAGTAGAATGAGATGAAAATATATCATTTGTAGCACAGAATGGTTCAAAACAAACAGACATATAGCATTATAACATATAAACAATTAATTTACAATTAATGAGAAAGAATTGTCTCCTGTTGGCTTCAGAGTATGTTCTGTAATAGCAACCACAAACAGCAGTAAAATGCACAGTTTAATTTTTATTTTTTATTTTTTCATTTTTACTAATAAATAATAAAGTAGCAAAAACATTTTCTGACCTCATTAAGAGATTATCATCGTCTACATTCAGAGAGTAAAACAGAAAGAACTGGAGCATCTCTGAGGATTTCAAGAGATAAACTGTCCAAGTTCAAATGTCTTGCCCATTGTTTTTCACACCCTGACCACATGTTACTAAATTAGTCCTTCCTCTACATGCTAAAACCCAAAAGACTTGTGGTTAAAATTTTAAAGAAACAGCTTTGCAATGCAGACAATTTTATTTCATTTTAAAATATATTATAAAATAAATAAGTAACCAGTTGGTGTGTATTTGTGTGTATTTTATTAATTCACTGAGTAAGCCTTTAATTTATTTAGAAACATTTTTTTTTACAGCTATTAATATGCGCAATGTAGGCATTAGCCATTGGTGCATGTCACTTCGTGTTTCTATGGAAATGATTCATTCCACTACGTACAGACCAGTGACCTTCTCACACTCACACAGTGTTCACTCACACAAGATTCTTATCAGACTGACATTTCTCTCTCTCTCTCTCTCTCTCTCTCTCTCTCTCTCTCTCTCTCTCTCTCTCTCTCTCTCTAAACCACAATTTAAGGTATAAAATTATCTATAACATGCACTGGTATCATAGGACAGAAAAAAATATATATATATATATATATATATATATATATATATATAGAGAGAGAGAGAGAGAGAGAGGAGAGAGAGAGAGAGAGAGAGAGATAGACATTATTAATAGCCCTGCCCTGCACGGGGAAATTTAAATTTACACAGAAAATAAGAGGAGTAACATAAAAGAAAACCTTTACATCAGAAATAGAATCAGATAAAAATTATTTTAAAAATATTTTTTTTGTTTTAAAATATAAAAGTATGTTTATGTACATTACCAGAGTTTGAATACTACAGTAAATCAATCTATTTTATAACAGTTTATTATAATTAAAAAATACTGAGACAACATATAAAAAAAGTTATAAAAGAAACTTAGAGTTATTACACAACTTAGAATGCTCAGGCGAAAGGCAGAACATTTAGAAATCCCTGCACAGTGTTGTTAATGCTCAGTTTGGAGAAGAAAATAATCACATGCAGTCACATACATTATAATATCGCAGATTAAGTTCAATATTGATCCACAGCTCAAAAACAAAACTAGTCCAGCTTCATCTCTCTCTCTCTCTCTCTCTCTCTCTCTCTCTTTCTCTCTCTCCCGATTTATGATGTTGATGTCGATGATCTCACTGCTGATTTCTTGCAGTCTAGGTAAAGAAATTGTGATAAGTGGAAATACTGAACAAACAATAAGACTGTTTATGTCATTTCGAAATAAAAACGTAGTAAGGAGTAAGAATAATAAACGAAAGCACTCACTGTTAGATTGGTGTAATCAGAAGAGATGAATCGAAGATCCAGAGACATGTATGGGTCATCAGGAGGACTCGAGTGGGCATTCTGTGTGAAGATTAACATCAGTGTTTTTGTTGTTTTTAGAAATTCTTTGAGATTCTGAATGCTTGAGTCAAATAAAGCTAATATATGTGTATAGATAATATTAGTTTATTTTGTAACAATGGAAAAGAATCTAATAAGATGGAATAAAGAAAGTAGAAAAAGCTGTGAAAATGTCCTTTTCTGAGCTGATGTCTCTAGCTTTATATATGGTAGTTGGTCTAAAGTCATGTGATTAGATAAACTGCTAGAAAACAGATACAGAAGCTGCACTGATTTATGGTTAGAAATTTACTTCTGCCACAGTATTTTTTCTCAGTTCACTGGACCACCGTATACAGGTTAATAGATGAAACATCATCAGTTTGTTCCTTTAAGAAACTTAAGGTCTATGAAACTGTCATGCACTGTTTGAACACTTCCACCAGAGGGCGATCTGACAGGGCCATGCACTTTAGTGGCTCAGTGGTAGGTTTCTCGCCTATCATGCGGAAGGCCCGGGTTCGGTCCCAAGCCCGGACAAATGGGAGGGTTGCGTCAGGAAGGGCATCTGGCGTAAAACATTTGCCAAGTTGTTGTGTGGACCAGTTGGTCCACTGTGGCGACCCCGAACAGGGAGCAGCCGAAAGCAACTTACTTTTACTTTTGTTTCATTTGTGTTTTCAGGTATGTTTGCCCCACCCGATCTTCTGTCCTGTTTCCCAGCCTTTGTACACCTGTTCCTCATGTTCCCCTGGTTGCTTCCCCTATTTACCTATTATTATAATCTGTATAGTAATATAATTTGTAACTTGTGTTTCCTGGTATGCGTGTTCAGATTTGCGGTTCCACGATTGGCGATGCCTTCTGATTTCTGTATTTTCTGTTGTTTAGTTTTTCCCTAGTGTTCTCTATTGTTTTGTATTTTGTGTTATTTTCTTAATAAAACCCTCAGTCTGATTCTATGCAGGATAGAGTTATTCCGCCAGAGACCTGGATTCAATCCCCTACCCTGTATACTTTGTGATTGCTACAATAAACTGAACCATATTCCACTGTAATAATCCTTTCACACAATGGTAACATTTATGATGGGAAGCCTCTCTTTATTTTTAGTTTTCTGTGACACCATGAAAAAGAGGTAAAAAAAACCATTAAAAGGTTATATGTAAATAATCAACTCAGCCATCAATTTACAACAGTTGTAATCAACAATATCCAACACACAATTAATTTTTCTTTGAATTAATATGAAAACTTCAAATTCTATTGAAGAAAGGGTTGAAATAAAGCTAAAAAGCCGCTTGAAATATCACTAGGTTTTAATGGCAGGGAAATGTGCTGAGAGGAGCTCACCTCATGATTAGATGTGTTCCGAATCTTCCTCCTGCTCTCAGGAAATAAAGTCAGTTAATTATTGATTATTAGTAAGCTGCATTTATAGTCAAGTGCACAGGTTTTACCTCATACAGAACACTCCAGCTAGAAAAGCTGCGACCACACAGAGGGCAACTCCTACAGCCACACCGAAAATCTTAAAGTGACCTGAAGACAAATCTAGAAAGAAATATTATGTCAAAAACCATCTTATCTAAACAAAATCCATTAATTAACAAAGCAGTGAGTTCACATCTTACCACTGGAAGTCTGTGACGGCGGCACACACACCACTGCATGTAAATCACACAAAACCGCTCCTCGCCATGCTAAATCATCAGTTTTAATAGACCACTGTGAGAAGGGCGATGCACCACCACCTCACCACCTGTCCACTTCACCACCTCACCCACACACCACTGAAGCTTCCAGCACCACCTGACCTTCACCAGCACCTGAGAACTACCCAATGTTTACTACTCTACTTTTTCCTTACACTATTCTGTAAATAAAAGATCACTATTTTCCATAGATCCAAACACAAAGCCTGCACAAGGAGGCACACCGAAGTCAGCCCGGGGCCAGGAATACATCCTCATCATCATTAACTATGCCACCTGCTACCCCAAGGCAGTCCCACTTCGGAAGGCCACCTCCAGATACATTGCCAGGGAGCTCCTCATGCTCTTCAGTCAGCATCTTGAAGGACGTACTCATCAATCAAGGTATGCCCTTTGTATCTGGATAATGGTGGAACTTTGTCGGACGCTACAAAGGATGGTAGACAAGGAAGGACAGAACTGTGACCTCCTCCTTCCCTACATCCTCTTCACCATCTGCAAAACACCAAAGACTTTGATTTCATTACGGTTTCACCCCCTGAGCTCCTCTTCAGACAGTGACCTCAAGGACTGTTAGATGTGGCCAAAGAGGCATGAAAGGAGCAGCCCTCCCCCTTCAGGTCAGTCGTTGACTTTGTATAATATATGCAAGCTAGAATTGATAGATTAGAACCACTCTGGAGCTTACCAAGGGGTACTGGCAAGTGGCCAAACTGAAAACCGCCTTCAGTGCCTCAAGCTGGCAATGGCAGAACCGGGTTCTCCCGCTTGGGCTGCAAGGGGCACCCGCGACCTTTCAACATGTCATGGACATCGTGCTTAGTCCGCATCTCGAGTTTGCAGCCGCCTACCATGACAAAGTAATCATACACTCCTCCACATGTTCAGACCAATTGTTCTTTCTGGGGGAGTTTCTGAGCGCTCTCTGGAAAGCAGGATTGACAGCAAACCCCCACAAGTGTCTCTTGGGCCTGACCAAGGCACAGTACCTGGGCTACTGCATCAGTTGGGGGTTACTGAAACCACAAGAGAAGAAGATAGAGGATGTTAAAGAGTACCCCAACCAATGATGAAGAAACTGGTACGTGGCTTTTTGGGGCTGGCTGGATACTTTCTTTGGTGGTTTGTCAGTGAATGTGCCATGTTCAAATTTGTTTACCACATAAACGTCAATATATAAACGTCAATATAAACGTCAGGACATTTCAGAGCTGACTCTGGCATCTTCACAACGAAATGCCATGTGTCCATGGAATCACAGCTTTATAACAAACAGGAATTAATTTATCTCTAGGTTTTAAATATTTATCTAAGCGAATAAATATTTACTCACTTTGGACTTTAAGAGCGACAGCAGGCGATTGATAATTATGTCCCAGTATAGCACAGCTGTAATTGCCTGCATCCTCTTGCCTGACTGACTGCAGACGGAGCAATTTGTTGTAGGTGAGTAATTGGTGTCCGTTTTTGTACCAGCTGAATGTTGGAGTGGTGGTGAGCCTGCATCTGGTTTTACATGAGAGAGTGACTGCATCTCCCTCAATCACCCTGTTAAGAATCTCCACCTCCAGCTCTGTGAACAAGAAGTAACAATATGGTTTAACAGCCTTCTCGTAATTACTCATTAGCTACCAAAATTCATACATCTTACTGTTAAAACTAGAGCTCAAAGCTGCTTTGCTTGAAGCTGTAAATGTTTCCAATTACATGAAGCAGTGAAAACTAATAAAATTAATACAAAAGTTTTAAAGTTTTAATTAGAGGAATTTCAGTGTGTGTGTGTGTGTGTGTGTGTGTGTGTGTGTGTGTGTGTGTGTGTGTGTGTGTGTGTGTGTGTGTGCTAGAGAGAGAGAGAGAGAGAGAGAGAGAGAGAGAGATGTTTTTCTGCTGCAGAAGATCTTTACATCACTTCATGAATCTCTGTGATCTTTAAACTGATGAAGCTCACCAGTGACTGAAAGAGAAACTTCTGCGCCTTGAATCCTCACTCCAGCTGACGTTATACACATGCAGTAATATATCCCGTGGTCCTCTTTTGTAACATCCCCCAGTCTGAGGCTGCAGTCACCTTGTGTGTTGTTGATATATTGAACCCTGTCTTTGTATTTTGGGTCTGAAGACAGATCAAGAAAGTCTTTACTCCAAAAAGCTTTTGCAACTTTGGAGTGAAGGTTGCAGCTCATGGTCACTGTAGATCCTCTTCCAGCACAGACATATTTCTGTGTGTAATACACACTTCCATCCTGTTGAGCAACAACAACTCCTGCCACACGAAACAATGAGGAAACACTCAGTTAATGTCGCTTTAGTTTGTGCACATTTTATCAGGTTATTTTATTTGAAATAAATTAGAAGACTCATTTATTTGTCACATATTCACTACAGCACAGTAAAATTATTTTCTTCACATATCCCAGTTTAGAAAGTTGGGGTAAGAGACCAGGGTCAGCCATGATGCAGCACGTTGGAGCAGAAAGGGTTAAGGGCATTGCTGAAGTGCCCAACAGAAGCAGCTTGGCAGCTAGGATTTAAACCCCTGACCTGTTTGAGCCATCACTGCTTAATGGACTTTTTGCCATTAATCTTTATATATTGTAGAAAAAACTGCAACTGTACATTGTAGAAGCTAGCGCCTTTAGCAGCATTGTCAGGTAATGAAAGTCTGAGAGGATGCAAATGCAAATTTAAGAGAAAACAGGTTGCCACTGAACAATGAACCCACTGTATAATTCTATGGCTGTAAGACAATAATATGGACTGCAGAAAGCCTCCACTAAACAAAACAGCTGAGCATTTTAAACAGTCATTGAATCAATCAGTACTGTGAAATTGACATCTCCAGAACTGACATGAAAACACTACAAAGAGTTTTTAGCTGAGACTCACCTGAAATCATGAGCAGAACCTGCAGAAAAGAGGGAGGAGTCAGTTTGAGCGACATCATCAGTTAACCTGCATGATATATGTAAGATATATGTAAGAAAACACTGTTCAGTTTTAATATCATAAATCACCCTTAACTGGACATTTGCTTAAACATGTTTGTAAAGTTTACAAAATAGTTTTTTTGCAAAGAGGTTGTTGGCAATTCTGCTTCAGGGCATCTGTGGTGAGAAATTATTTGCTTTTTGCAGAATTTTGGTAAGATTTTGTCTCAGTCCTTTTGGAAAATGATTTTCCATAAGTAATAATTAAAATCAATCAACTGCTAAGCCATTCAGGCACCAAATCTTTTTATAGGTTAAAAAAACAGCATTGAATTAGTTTTGGCTGCATATTTGGGGTCTTTGAAATTTTAATTTTCTCCCCAGATTCAGTTTCTTGGCTGACAAGGCAAAATTCTCCTTCAAATGCTCATTAATAGCTCATCTGGTGCCTCAGTACCATTTACTGATGCCCTAACCTCAGTATGTCACTGACGGTTTGGTGATCTTGGCATCATATATGCAACCACTCTTTCTCCAAACACAAGTGATGTATTTTTTCCATAAAGTCGTTTATTTGTTTTGTCTTTTATCTGATTAGTCTAAATGCTTTTAGATGTGCATCACTGAACTCCTTGTTTTTTTTTTGGCAGAGCAGTTCTGTGTGAGGTTTAGGAATAGAGGTGATTGCATTACAGACCATCCTCCTGCTTACAGACAATGATTTCTCGGAAATGATTACCCATGTACAGTGGTGTGAAAAAGTGTTGGCCCCCTTCCTGATTTCTTATTTTTTTGCATGTTTGTCACACTTTAATGTTTCAGATAATCAAACACATTTAAATATTAGTCAAAGATAACACAAGTAAACACATCATGCAGTTTTTAAATGAAGGTTTTTATTATTAAGGGAAAACAAAATCCAAAACTACATGGCCCTGTGTGAAAAAGTGTTTGCCCCCTAAGCCTAATAACTGGTTGGTCCACCCTTAGCAGCAACAACTGCAATCAAGTGTTTTCCATAACTTGCAATGAGTCTGTTACAGCGCTGTGGAGGAATTTTGGCCCACTCATCTTTGCAGAATTGTTGTAATTCAGCCACATTGGAGGGTTTTCGAGCATGAACCACCTTTTTAAGGTCATGCCACAGCATCTCAATGGGATTGAGGTCAGGACTTTGACTAGGCCACTCCAAAGTCTTCATTTTGTTTTTCTTCAGCCATTCAGAGGTGGACTTGCTGGTGTGTTTTGGATCATTGTCCTGCTGCAGAACCCAAGTTCGCTTCAGCTTGAGGTCACAAACAGATGGCCGGACATTCTCCTTCAGGATTTTTTGGTAGACAGCAGAATTCATGGTTCCATTTATCACAGCAAGTCTTCTAGGTCCTGAAGCAGCAAAACAGCCCCAGACCATCACACTGCCACCACCATATTTTACTGTTGGTATGATGTTCTTTTTCTGAAATGCGGTGTTACTTTTACGCCAGACGTAATGGGACACAGACCTTCCAAAAAGTTAGATTTTTGTCTCGTCAGTCCACAGAGTATTTTCCCAAAAGTCTTGGGGATCATCGAGATGTTTTCTGGCAAAACTGAGACGAGCCTTTATGTTCTTTTTGCTCAGCAGCGGTTTTCGTCTTGGAACTCTGCCATGCAAACCATTTTTGCCCGGTCTCTTTCTTATGGTGGAGTCATGAACACTCACCTTAACTGAGGCAAGTGAGGCCTGCAGTTCTTTGGATGTTGTTTTGGGGTCTTTTGTGACCTCCTGGATGAGTTGTCGCTGTGCTCTTGGGGTAATTTTGGTCGGCCGGCCGCTCCTGGGAAGGTTCTCCACTGTTCCATGTTTTCGCCATTTGTAGATAATGGCTCTCACTGTGGTTCTCGGCAGTCCCAAAGCTTTAGAAATGGCTTTATAACCTTTTCCAGACTGATAGATCTCAATTACTTTCTTTCTCATTTGTTTTTGGATTTCTTTGGATCTTGGCATGATATCTAGCTTTTGAGGATCTTTTGGTCTACTTCACTTTGTCAGGCAGGTCCTATTTAAGTGAGTTCTTGATTGCGAACAGGTGTGGCAGTAATCAGGCCTGGGTGTGGCTAGAGAAATTGAACTCAGGTGTGATAAACCACAGTTAAGTTATGTTTTAATGGGGGGGCAAACACTTTTTCCCACAGGGCCATGTAGTTTTGGATTTTGTTTTCCCTTAATAATAAAAACCTTCATTTAAAAACTGCATGATGTGTTTACTTGTGTTATCTTTGACTAATATTTAAATGTGTTTGATTATCTGAAACATAAAAGTGTGACAAACATGCAAAAAAATAAGAAATCAGGAAGGGGGCCAACACTTTTTCACACCACTGTATAATCTATCCAGTACTGACAGGGATATTTAAGAGCTTTCAGATGTCCAGGATGCTCCTTCACCTTCACTCTGACTGTTGTGTAAAATCTTCTACTTTATGTAACATTTACAAATACACAAAATTTACAAATGTAATGCAGATAGTGGGGGGCATGGTGGCTTGGTGGTTAGCATGCTTGCCTCACACCTCCAGGGTTTGGGAGTGTGTGGAGTTTGCATGTTCTCCCCATGCCTCGGGGGTTTCCTCCGGGTACTCCGGTTTCCTCCCCCGGCCCAAAGACATGCAGTGTAGGTTGATTGGCATCTCTAAATTGTCCGTAGTGTGTGATTGCATGAGTGAATGAGAGAGAGAGAGAGAGAGAGAGAGAGAGAGAGAGAGAGAGTGTGTGTGTGTGTGTCCTGCAATGGGTTGGCACTCCATCCAGGGTGTATCCTGCCTTGATGCCCAATGACGCCTGAGATTCCCCGTGACCCGGGAATAGATCGGATAAGCGGTAGACAATGAATGAATAAATGAATGAATGAATGAATGCCGATAGTATGCAAATAGCTTGAAATGGTATTTCACTATGTCATTAGATTATTAAGTACATTTTACAACCTATTCAGACTGGCTCTTAAATAGACAGTGATTAGAATCATAAATAGTGTATTTTAGAGAAATCATCTAGACCTCTGGTGATTTTTTACAATGCAGCTCTGGTCTGTAGCACCATTTAAAAAATATATTATGATGTATCATATATAAAAATGTATTTAATAATATATAACCTTTTAAAAATGCAAACAAATGAGACTAAAATGCTGCTATTTGTTAGTCATTATGTTGTCGAGAGAGTCCACGGCCCATTTAATGAAGCTAGATAATATGTGTATTAATCATCTGCTTTTTGGAAGCTGTTAAGTAAAGATTTCTCTATAAATGGTTGAAGAAAGATAAATGAAACCAACTGTCCTTCATAAGGATGCTCTAATGTCTTTAAACAGAAATGTTGGATGTAGTAACGGTGAGATTTACTGGCTATCTTGGCTTTAAATGCTGTAAGTAAGTGTTATGGTTTAGTCTTACTAAAAAAACAAAAACTGCAACACTACTCAAAAATTCATTCATGATGTAAATGAATGTTTTGTTTGTAAGTATATTTACTTACCTGTTTTTTTTTCCAAGTTTCATCAAAGCTCTCTGAAGTAATACAGAAAAGAAGAAGCAGCTCTGAGGTTTTTTTGGATGGCAAAATGTCTGTGACTCACAGTTTCTGCAAAACTTCTGCAATTTTACTCCCCCTTTGAATTGCGTTGGTCATTTCTGGACACGACCTCATCTGGCCCATGAGTGGTTATTGTTATTATAGCAAGTTGAACTGAAATAAAAGTAAGAACCCTGGGTCTTTACTTGTCTGTCTGTAAATGAAGAGTCAGAATATATTTATAGCGTAACATTATAATTTTATCGTTATAAATTGATCCCAGAACTTGAATGCTGGGACCTTTTGGTAAATTTTCCGTCAGCAAACAGAAAGAGAAAAATAGAGACAGAAATAGAGACAGAGAGACAAAAATTTCTGAGGAAGATTTCTGATGAAATACTTGATTAATTCGGTGTCCACTAAACATTGCAACAGTGAGCTGCTGAGCTGTGACTCAGTGCTGAAGAAGAGGGTAAAGAAGGCAGGGCATAAAGATCATTACATCGTGACTCAACTGCTATTTAAATACTGACTTAAGAATAAGAA